>OY829522.1:13461939-13716993 GCA_963691665.1 Clepsis dumicolana | reverse complement strand
CAAGAGATGGAGCTATTTTCCGAATCAATGAAAATAATCGATTTATTGATTATTTTTGTTTTTATTTTTATGAAACATTCATAGAATGAAATTCAACATACAATGACAATGCAAAGAAAAATTCGTTAAGCAGCTGGACTTGAACCAGCAACCTCGGTAATCCGTACCATGCTCCACCAATTAAGCTATACTTAACGTTGGTGTACCTAACGAATTTTTCAATGCCTTGTGTCATATTTTATTTGGAAGATCTCTCCTCAGCGCCATCTATGAGTAGCTTAATCAAGCAGCTCACCCACTACTGAACTTCTACAGTTACGCATTAGTGGCAAGAGATGGAGCTATTTTCCGAATCAATGAAAATAATCGATTTATTGATTATTTTTGTTTTTATTTTAAAAAATAGCTCCATCTCTTGCCACTAATGCGTAACTGTAGAAGTTCAGTAGTGGGTGAGCTGCTTGATTAAGCTACTCATAGATGGCGCTGAGGAGAGATCTTCCAAATAAAATATGACACAAGGCATTGAAAAATTCGTTAGGTACACCAACGTTAAGTATAGCTTAATTGGTGGAGCGTGGTACGGATTACCGAGGTTGCTGGTTCAAGTCCAGCTGCTTAACGAATTTTTCTTTGCATTGTCATTGTATGTTGAATTTCATTCTATGAATGTTTCATAAAAATAAAAACAAAAATAATCAATAAATCGATTATTTTCATTGATTCGGAAAATAGCTCCATCTCTTGCCACTAATGCGTAACTGTAGAAGTTCAGTAGTGGGTGAGCTGCTTGATTAAGCTACTCATAGATGGCGCTGAGGAGAGATCTTCCAAATAAAATATGACACAAGGCATTGAAAAATTCGTTAGGTATACCAACGTTAAGTATAGCTTAATTGGTGGAGCGTGGTACGGATTACCGAGGTTGCTGGTTCAAGTCCAGCTGCTTAACGAATTTTTCTTTGCATTGTCATTGTATGTTGAATTTCATTCTATGAATGTTTCATAAAAATAAAAACAAAAATAATCAATAAATCGATTATTTTCATTGATTCGGAAATAGCTCCATCTCTTGCCACTAATGCGTAACTGTAGAAGTTCAGTAGTGGGTGAGCTGCTTGATTAAGCTACTCATAGATGGCGCTGAGGAGAGATCTTCCAAATAAAATATGACACAAGGCATTGAAAAATTCGTTAGGTACACCAACGTTAAGTATAGCTTAATTGGTGGAGCGTGGTACGGATTACCGAGGTTGCTGGTTCAAGTCCAGCTGCTTAACGAATTTTTCTTTGCATTGTCATTGTATATTATTATAATACCTTTTTATAATAATAATAATAATAATCATCATCATCACCATCATTATCATCGGCCTATTTACGTCCCACTGCTGGGCACCAGGCCTTTATTTATAATATTAATTTTTTTTTAAATAAGTCATTTAGCTACATAGGTATTCGGTGCGAATTCTGAACGATTTATTTTTCGAAAAGACGCGTTATTTGTGATAACACTGTAAAATGAAGTTAGACCGATATTTAATAGATGCCGTCACTAAAAAGAATTTGTTTAGTAGAAGTGAGGTGGGGTGAGGAAGGCGCGAAACGTTCAAGGTCATCCTCTCAGGGAAGCCTCTTAACAACATAATTTTGATAAGAAATTCTTATATCAATTTTAAGTAGAACTTATTCCATAGTTTTATAAATGCTGATTAATATTGAGCAAGCGTTTTCAGTTTTGCTGCTTGTGGTTTTTCATTACCAAGATGTCTATACATTTTTTTTAGTCATTACAAGGATGATAAAATCAAGAGGACTGCCAATGTCTATACTACGTCGCGTTCCTTTAAAATGATAAGCCTGCTGTAGCTAGTTTCACTAAAGAGAGGTCTCTGTACCATTTAGTTCGTATGACACTTAGATCCCTGCTTAACCTTAACACAATCTATAAATTCAAAGAAAAAACTACTTAGCCTTTTACTTGGCAGAACTGAAAAGAGAAAACCTGAATTTTACTCTCTTCTGATTTTATATAAACTAAAAACACATTACCCACGTTTGCGTTTCGCAGTCGGGTAAAAATGTGTAATAAATAATGTAAAATTAAAATACGAAAAGAATGGTATAGATATTGATGAGATGATTCAAAACAAAAATGTTTTAAGTAACACTTCTATTGCTAATGATATTTGACATTCAGTCACTTTGGGTTATGACATAATTTTCAACCGCAGAAAAATTCATAGATGACGTTTGTGCTATGTAATGTACTGCCTATATATCTTATTAGATACATTGCCAAGTATAGGTTTAATATAGATTCTACCAAGCAGATGTCTACTAGTGTCATACCTACGCAATGAATGGTACAGAGCATTGATATAGAAAAATAGACAGATACGCCACCGCTTAACCGCGCGCGGACAAGCAATTATAATAGGTGATTCGGTGACTAGTACTCAACTTCAACTTTTTTTGTTTATGGCAACCGGTCGCTTTATAGGTTAGCGATCATTACTGCCAATGACTCCTGACAACAGCATAATGTATGACGTGTTTGACCAGTTTTTAATTTGTTGGTTCCAAGATGGGGATAGTTACATGTGTTTGTTGTGCACCTGAAATGGACATACACAATACATATATACAGCACAAAACATTTATACAATTACAGAGATCGGTTCACAATAGGAGAGACAAAAGCGGAAAAAGCGCTTAAAGTTTGATTTTTTCTTTCGTAATGAATTTGATTAAGGAGTTGAGGACTTTTTTATTAGTGGATGCGAGTAGTAAAAGGGTTTTAAGGTTGATAGGTTTGGGAACACAAGAGGGAAGTATGTTGTAGAGGGAAGCTGATCTAATGGGGCAGTCGAAAATAATGTGTTCTGCAGTACCCTCCTCCAGGCCACATGCGGTGACTAGTATCCCTTGATGTTTGACATTATGTCAGTCCAATGACAGCTAGTGAGTGAGGGCCGCATTTGTCAGCGCTGAACAAGTGCGTGGCCAATTTTATGGTTCAGAGACTTGTCTATACTAGTATCACTATAGGTGTAGGTCTTATGCGTCGAAAGGCTTGTTTGTACTTGGCACTTATTTTGCCTTAGTCAGTGCCAGATCATTCTTGTTTTCGTTACCGTTTATATTCAGCATGCTGTCTTTCTATCTCTGAAACTCGTGCCTTTGTGGCTCAGTGCCTTTTTCTACTGGATCACTTAGGCCTTTTATATGTATGCATCATGCAATTATTGACGTACGACTTAAGGGCTTGACTTGAATACGAATGTTTGTTCTCGGATCTAGGATGTTTAATATGTATAGGTATAAGTATGTTTATCCGTTGTCTAGTACCCATAGTGTAGGCTTTGCCTAGTCTGGGACTAGGTCAATTGGGTTTGGGCTTAAAACAACCAAATTTCATAATACCTTATTAACTTATACCCCTAATTTTCAAATTACCTTGGGCTCATAATACCTAAAATTTCAAATTGTCTCATTATTAAAATGAGCGAAATTCATTATGACTTAAGACTGAAATGCACAATGCCTGCTGATGCCGAATGATAGAAATGACAAAATATTAAAATAACTCAAACTGAAAACACCTAAATGGCAAAATGCCTAATTTTTTTCACGAGTATCAAAATGGTTAACTATAGAGTTTGTACCACAAAAGATTACCGTCGCGGCAGAAAAAGGAACATTCATCTTATGTAAAAATTGACAATCTCCGTGTAATACAAATTTAGGTATTTTGAGCTTTGGTTGTTTTAAGCATATGTTGTTATGCCGTGAAAGTGTTTTGAGTTTAGGCATTATGAGACTAAGCTATTTTGAAATTCGGCCATATTAAGATTCCGGTGTTTTAAGAAAAAAAAATTAGGCATTCTGCAATTTAGGTGTTTTGAGACCAAGAAGTTTTGATATCTGGCAATGTTGATAAAGAGCTATAATGCAATTTAGTAGTTATAAGCCCAAAGTATTAATTGGAGTCAATTGTTAATTAATGTACACATTTGTGTTTACAGGTGGATCCCAATGCGACAGGGATGGTGCAGGCGCCGGACGCGGCTCGCTTCCTCAAGAAGTCGCGCCTCAGCGACGTCGTTCTCTCCAAGATATGGGACCTCTCCGATCCCAACGGGAAGGGGTACTTGGATAAGGTAGGAAGGTGGTTAAGGCGATACTTTTGGGTAGCACCAGAGCCTTGGCGCGCAGTGTATGTATTGCTCCCGGTTTATCCAGAGGGAGAATTACGAATTAGTCCGAGATATGTCGAGCTAAACTCGATTTGTACAAGGTGAGTTTTAATTAACCGTCAAGAATTTAGCCAGGGGTTGAGTAAGGTTAAAAAAGTTCTCCCATACATAAGATAGGCCACGCACCTGTTCAGCGTTGACAAAATGCGGCCCCACTCATTAGCTGTCATTAGACTGACATAATGTCATACATCAAGGGATACTAAGACACCTAATCACCTATAATTGCTTGTCCGCGTGCGGTGAAGCGGTGACGTATCTGTCTGTTTTTGTATATCAATGCTCGCATACGATCATTATATTGCCTCTGCTGGTTGACATACTTAATTGTGCATAGGAGATTTTTTTCTCAAATAAAAATCTTTACAGGGGAGCACCCCTGGACTTAGAATAGAATAGAATATTTTTTACTGTATAACTGTGTGAAATACAGAGTTTGAACTTAATAATAATACATGTATCAACAGTTACCCTTTTCGGGCGTATAATAAAATATCTTAAAACTATATAATATAATTCATGCAACAGAGATTTCATTGTTAATTCACTCAGGATTGGCTTGCATAGAACTCGTTTAAGTTGTAGAATTAGCCAGTTAATTAGCCATTAGCCTTATTAATTAGCCAGTTTTTTAGCCTCCGTTTAAATAAGATTCCTTCGAGGACTTTAATCTCTGTAGGGAGATGGTTATAGACACGGATAGCCATTATATAAGTAATTTTTTTGTAAATAGTATTGTTAACTTTTGGAAGATATAAATTGTACTTATATTGACTTCGTACATTAGATTTTAATGACGATTTAGAGTGAAGTATACTGATTGACTTTTTACAAATAAACACAGCTCCAAGATGTAAATTCCAGTTAAAGTGAGAAAACGTTTGTTCCGAAACACGTCTCGCAGCGACACGATCACGATCCGACTTGGACTTATTCAACCCCAAATTCTTCACGGTTTATTAAAACGCACCCTGTATAGGTGCAAGAGTTTTCACCAGAATCTAGTAGTAGAGTACTTATATTAGTTACGTTATCGTATCGCCATCGAGAAAAATTGTATTATGTTTGAAACAGCGCCCCCCGCGAGCGTATTTTGTACAAAAATGGAATATGAAATTTTCTCCTTGACGATACGGTAACGTTCTGGTGAAAACTTGCCCGAAGAATTGCGAAACTTGTGGCAATGGACGGGGCACATTGCTCGCAGAACTGAAGTCTGATGGGGTCAGAAGGTTCTCGAATGGCGTCCGCGGACCGGGAGACGAGCTGTCGGTAGGCCTCCAACAAGATGGAGCGACGACCTGGTAAAGATCGCGGGACCGCGGTGGATGCGGAAAGCACAAGACCGGTCTGAGTGGAGAGCCGCGAGGGAGGCCGCCGGCGAGCAGTGGACGTCTTTCGGCTGACATGATGATGATGATGATGAAAACTTGTGCTAAGAGTACGAGTAGTAAGAGTTTTATACACGACTGCCCAAAGAAAAAGAGTCTATTGCTGCTTTCGCTTTCCTTTGTCACAAAAGAGTGTAGTTCTGCAGTATTACTCATACTTAATGTGACGTTGCTAAGTAATTCGACACCTACGGCTTTCATTCAAGGTCGTGCGACGACAAAAACTGCCTCGTTTCTGCCGGTTTAATATTGACTATGTTGCGTATGGAAGGCTAGCATGACGTGTGGGGTAATTTTAATGTGGGTGGTTTCGCGGTATTTCAATACCGCCCACTTAATTCCAGTTAATTCCGTTAGCCATTTCCTTGGCAAAACTGAAAAAAGGAAACCGAGTTTCAGTGTCTTCTGATTTTGTGTCCACTAAAAATGTGCAGTAAAATAAAAATGCAAAAAGACAGCCATGGATATTCATATTCATGATTGTTTAAAATTACAATATTTTATGTAAACTTCTGCTGCTAATGAAAATTGGCATTCAGTTATATCGGTTTATGGCATAATTTTGAAGAGCAGAGAAAAATCACACAGGTTTGTGCTGTGTACTATCAATGTGTTACATGTGTTACAGGAAATTACAGATCTGAGAGAAATTCATAACAATGCAAAAGTGTACTGGGGACAGCATTTACCTCTAAGTACGTGGTCCTTTAATGGGGAAAGGATTAGTGTGAAATGTGTCGGGCATTTAACAAATAATTCACTTCAGAAGAATAGTAGTTTCAGTGTTCCTTTAAAATAGTAAGCTCACTTTCGCTGGTTTTACTATAAAGAGGTCTGTGGACCATTAATTTGGCATGGCACTTAGGCATCTGCTTAACACAATAGCGCCATCTATGAATTGAAAGAAAAACTAATTTAGATGGAGCTGTTGTCTAAGTGTCATACAAAATGAATGGTACAGAGCAGAGACCTATAGTGAAACATCTACAGCATGTTTATCGTTAAAGGAACGCGACATATAAGTACTTAGTTTTTTTCTGCATTATATAAGATAAATATTTGTGAAATAAGTAACAGCAAGTAACAATTAAATAACAATTAAATACCATTGTATTGCCGTTTTTTAAACGTAGCGCATGCTTGTTATTAAAAAGCGTTTTAGAATAAAAATGCATGTCAAGATTGTTCACCTTTCTAATGCTGAAAAAACGAAGTTTATGCATTGGCAGTCTTCTAGGTTTTGTCGACTTTGGACATAGACATAAGTTATAACATAAAGAAGTTAATATAACCATGCTAGTCTCACCAGAGGATGTTTAATTACACCCACTGATACCGTTATCATCAGCATACATTTATTTGTTTTGTCTCTCGCAAACTTCAATAGTAAAAAATAAGGTTTCATAAAATGTGTGCGAGTGAATTTAGGCGATAGTGGTGATGAGTATTTTAGTTTTATTCTAGTGAAGTGTTTAGTACTGTTTTGAGTTTAATGAATATGTGAAGGTATCGTGCTGCTCAGTCTTATTACAGAAAATAAGTTTTCTGTAAAAAAAAACGCTTGTATTTTTGACGATGTTTTTTTTACTGTCAATTTGGTTTGACAACTCTACAGAAGTTAGAGGGTTTGGTCAATTTTTGGTACTTTGTAGGACAATTTCTCCGAATAGGTTGAGTTTGGGCAGCTAAAAAAAATACGTGCCAGTTATTTTAGACTACTCTGTAACATACATAAAAATAAATGAAATCAGGGCTGGACAGTTGGGTACCTTTCCTTGTATTTAAGTAGAAGCTAAGGCTCATATTACGCAATTACATTCCTCCATACAAACGTATCATCATCATGTCAGCCGAAAGACGTCCACTGCTGGACGGCGGGCTCTCCACTCAGACCGGTCTTGCGCTTTCCGCATCCACCGCGGTGTCGGGATCTTTACTAGGTCGTCGCTCCATCTTGTTGGAGGCCTACCGACAGCTCGTCTCTCGGATACAAACGTATCCCTCGCATTAAATAGATTGACGATACAAGCTTGCCAAAATTAAGACTGTCTCGACGTAATGTTACCCATTTTATGTTCCAATAACCTAAAAAGGGGTCACTGAGGTCACGTAGGATTGAGACTGTAATAAAAGAAACCCGAATGACGTATAAAACAGCTGACAATTTATGCGTCTGCCTAGCCGACTACGCGTAGCCCAAATGTAGCCGAGGCGCACGGACCAACCGCCCTCTGGACACCGCATCTTCTATAATTTACTTGGAAAGTCATTACGAAAAAAGCCGCGGCGAGCGGGCCGGGGCAGTGCGTCGTGATTGGTTCATAGCTTGTCGTCTCGCTTGTCATCTGATCGAAAGTGAGCCGCGATTCGAGGCTAGGGAGATTAATAGGTGCAAATGAGCATATGCGTTTCGGAAACGTTCGCTCTGACATTTGGTGTACAGAGGGCGATTGGTTCGCGCCGAGGCGCCTACCGCCTAGTACGTCTTGTTAGGCATTTTAGATTTAAATGGGATAGTTTACTAGTGTACTTTATGCATCACAATCATCGATATACAACGTGTTACAAAAGAAACCGTAAAATATAGGGTTAGGATTTGCTTATTTTATGAAAAAAAAAATGTTTCGTACAGCGATTCAAGTATTGTAAATAGGCTCTTTATAATGGGCCATTTAACCCTCTTTCGGCTCCACGGGTATTTTTGTAACACCCTGTATAAAATATTAAAGATAGACCACGCAACTATTCAGCGCTGACAAAATGCGGCCCTCACTCATTAGCTGTCATTAGACTGACATAGTGTCAAACATCAAGGGATAATAAGTCACCGAATCACCTAATCACCTTGTCCGCGCGGTGAAGGTGGCGTATCTGTTTGTATATCAATGGTCACAATCATAATCATAAAATAAAGAACGTATAAATAGTAATACTTACATGTTTTTCAGCTTTAAAAATGTAGTAATTTTTTTGGCAATGCTCCACTGTGTATTATGTGGAGTTGCATACATTACTTTATCTATAAACATGTTATAAGTACTCTAAGATGGGTTTAGAAGCCGAAAGCATAATAATTAATAAACCTGTCACGAATTTGGCTGTTTTTTTTATCGCTATTATGATATCGAGCTGACGTTTCGTATAGACTATTTTTATAAAATTGAGGCCTATTTTTTAAATTGTATTGGTTTTTGAAGAAGAGAATTGACTGTCGTAATGGTGGTCATTATTACCTACGGTTTCTGAACGCATGATTATAGTATTTCGAGGCAATTAAACGTTGAGGTGAGCGAAACACACAGTTAATCCGTACAACGTTTATTGCAGAACTGACGTACAAACAAATGCTAACTACCGACTTCTGTTTTTTTTTATACGACGAGGAAAGCAAACGAGCAAATGGGTCACCTGATGGTAAGTGATCACCACTGCCCATAGACACCCACAACCCTGGAGGGTTCGCAGATGCATTGCCGACCTAGAGAGCTAAGATGAAATGCCTCTTGTGCCCGTAATTACACCGGTTGTCGTACTCTCCACACCGGAACACGAACAGTGCAAGCACTGCTGTTTAGCGGCAGGATTGGAAATATAACAACACATACGTCACAATAATAAAGGACTTGTGATATATGTTTAGATAAATAAAGTTGTTACTCCCCCCCCCCCCCCCCCCAACCCTCCTTCTGTATGGATCCACGTGTGCTAACATGCTTGTTTGTCGCAGACTGGCCTGTTCGTGGCGCTAAAGCTGGTTGCCCTGGCGCAGACCGGCAAGGACATTAACATGAGCAACATACACTCGGAGGCGCCGCCGCCTAAAGTCGTGAGTTAACCCGGAATTACACTGCTTAGGCGGACTTACACCGACACACTAAACCGGAGCATAAGAATAAATAATAACATAGTAGAACCGAATCTCTTTTGACCGAGTCCAAAACGCCGCCATTTATGTACCTACTTCCCCCTTCACGTCGTTACACCCCTCTGTCGTCCAGGCGTGTTGCTAGGGTTGCTTGCTGTTAAATATTAGGTACTTACGTCAAAAGATAACATCACTAAGATATAAGTTTTTCTTTACTTTGAAATCATTATTATTTATTCTTATGCCCGGAGTTAAAGTAACGACGGACGATACAAATACGACACGTTAACCTCAGGTTAATGCAAGCCGCCTGTTGGCCGAACATGAGTTTTTGAATCCTGCGTAACGTCACGTTATCGTATCGAAATCGAGAAACCTCATACAATATTTTTGTTCCAAATTTGCGACGACCAGATAGCCTAGTGGTTAGCGACCCTGAATATGAAGCTTGAGGTCCCGGGTTCGGATCCCGGTCGGGGCAGATGTTTGTATGATGAATACGAATGTTTGTTCTCGGGTCTTGGATGTTTAATATGTATATAAGTATGTTTATCCGTTGTCTAGTACCCATAGTACAGGCTTTGCCTAGTTTGGGACTAGGTCAATTGGTGTCAATTTGTCCCATGATATTTATTATTTATTTAAATACAATCACGAGCGGGCACTGTTCCAAACGTCATACAAATTTCTCGATTACGTTACGCGGGATTCGAATATTCGCACTCGGGCCTCAAAAGTCCGACGGAAACCACTTTTTACAGCAGAAACCGAAACCGAATTACGGCCTCGGTCTCAGTTTCGGCCGAAATCGAAACTTCCATATACAATGGTCATGTTTTCGTGGATAGAAAATAAATAGTATACTGTTTCGAAATAATGTTATAATCACTCGCAATTTCACAAGTGCGCGGCACCAAGACACGAAACAAGTTATGTTTGTGTAGTTAAAATTACTATTCGGCGATGACATCTCTCTAATTCAGTTTCAGTTTCGGCCGTATGGCTGCCGAAACCGAAACTTAGCGAAACGGAACCCTTTTTTTTATCGAAACTAGGCCGTAACTGAAACCGAAAGTTCCAACCGACAATTTACACCCGCTGAAAACTGACAACTGCTGAGGAGGAAGGGTTCTACAGTGTAGACTACATGGCGGAACATGAAGTGTTGGGTGGACAGATAACTTTGTCAAGGTAGCCAGTGGATGCAAGCGGCTCAGGTTCGCTCTTACTGAAGAACTGTGGGGGAGGTCTATGTCCAACAGTGTTTCTAAAATACTGTAGTTTTTGATTTTTACTTTTTAATGATACAGCGAGTTTTCTTTGTGTAATTCGGTTACTTATTGTAAGAGTTAATGTAACTTGTTTTTAGAAAAAAATACTTTGTGCCAAGTTTCTTGCGGCGCATTCTTCTTGGCAATCATGAGCTTTCCGAAAGCGCTGGCCCCTATTTCACCATATTTACAACTGTCATTTTTATATGACAATTCGAACTACATTTCTTTGAAAATATGAAGCGCGCTATAACAAAAGCTCTTCAAGTCAGCAGTTGACACCGAATTGTCATTGAAAAGTTGGTGAAATATGGGCCTGGTACACTGAAAAAAAAAAGACGTGTATAGGGCATTCAACTGCCTATTTGCTAAACAAAATTTAAAATTTTTGAGTAGACATCTTCCAGCTAAAATGATGATGATAATAGACGTGTTGCATGTTTGTCGTTCGAAATTGAGCTAGCTAGACCATAGCTGTGTGTTTGCAGGGCGAGCTGCCGAAGGTGTTGCCGTCCCACGCGCCGGCGCGGCCCGCGGCGCCCTCGGACTGGAGCGTCAAGCCCGGCGAGCGGGACAAGTACAATGCGCTGTTCGACTCGCTGCAGCCCAGCAACGGGCTCATAGCCGGCAACAAGGTGAAGCTGCGGGGGGTCGCTTTACACCTGGGGGGTATAATTGTATTTAAACCCCACAGGCTTCGTTGGCTCGGCCATTTGCTGGGAATGGAGGAGGATCGAGGGGTCGGGGGGGATTCGCTAGGATTGCTAGTGTCGTGTGTCTAAGTCTCTCTGTCATTCTCCACCAATGAGAGACAAGCTATTGGTCTATGATTGGTGGAAATTGACACAGAGATCTCACTCGAGACTAGAGATATTGGCGGATGTTAACTCGCGACAGCCCTCATTGGTTAAAAACGTTTTGCTGCTTTTAATGAGGCGTTTTATCTCATAGGCTGATTGGGGGGGGGGGTAGCCCCCCTCAACGGGGAGCGCCAGATGTTACGGAAAATTCAACAGATGACTTTCTGAATATATTTTTTACCTTACGTAAAAGAAAAATATTGTTTGCTCAGGTGAAAGGTGTGCTTATGGAGTCAAAGCTGCCTCTGGACACGCTCGGCAAGATCTGGGACTTGGCTGATCAAGACAAGGACGGCATGCTTGATCGCCACGAGTTCATGGTGGTAGGTTCTTACCTTTATTCCATTACGGTTGCCTGCACATGTAGCACGACGCGCCATTTAGTCGCTTGTCGCGCAGTGCGTCTCTTTCATAGTGACGGAATCAGTGAAGGACGCACTGAGCTACAAGCGACAAAATGGCATGCGTGCTAGCCCCCCAGGTAGAGATCGCTCTGTAGCGGTAAGACCGCCCATTGCTATATTGTGTTTTCTTTTTGTATTTTTTGTTTTATTTCGTATTCACGTACGGAGATATTACAATGATGGCGCTAGTGAGTCAGTATTCGCTAAGTGATTTGAATTAAACTGAAGCGTGAATATATAGGAGTTTTTCGCAGCTACCACTGATTGCTCGGATGGCGCAGTGGTTGCGCGACACCATGGTATGGTGGAGGTCCTGGGTTCGATTCCCAGTTCGAGTCTTGATTTTTCTGGTCTTTCTGTATACTTACGTTTCGGGTTGAGATTTTAGTTCTTGTATCTAGGTATTGTCTCCGTTTGTCACCTACAAATCCTACAATGTTTGTTCTGAACTGTTTAGTATACTTTTTGTTAAATATAATAGAGATCATTTATAATAAGATGTAATGTTTGGCGATATTTGTTCTCAGGCGATGCACCTAGTATACAAAGCGCTAGAGAAGCACGCGGTCCCGACGACCCTGCCGCCCGAGCTGAGCGCGCGGGGCGCCGCGCCCCCCTCGCGGCCCGCGTCGCGCCCCCCCTCGCGCCCCCCCTCGCCGCAGCCGCGCCCCCCGCCCCCGCGCCCGCCGCCCGCGCAGACCAACGCCAGCCTACTGGAGGGGCTGCTGGACCTGTCTAGTGTGAGTACACCGGTGTACACTCCCCTTAAGCAGCTTTGAGTTACAGTTACTTCCTAACTTACATAACGTGGTACTCAAAATTAGAGTTGTGCCTGCTCGGTCTTTAAAGGGAGCGCTCCGATCTCGTTCAATCGGTGAAAAAAAACTAGTTCGGTCTTTTAGTTCAGTAGTTCAGTGAACGAGTTGGAACTGTTTTGATCTGTGATGGACACGAAACGGAATGATAGTTGTTCATCTCACTCGCACTTGCTTTAGAGACACTTTGAACGAGCGCTATTTATCTCGCTCGCACCGCGGCCGCGCTGCGTTGCCCTGCTCGGTCACTCTCACTCGTTCCGTTCCGCTCAAGCGATTCATCCACTCCACTCCTTTACTTACTGAAGTAAAGGAGCGAAGACGGGTTCAAATCTTGCGAAAGGATTTAGTTCCTTGCGGTCCGCGACGGGAATTCATTCTTAACAGTTCTTAGTTCCTGACCAACTCACTATGCCTACTCAAAATTGGTTCTCACTACACGACATATTTATTAATAGTGTTAATTTGTCCACAGCCCCCGTCCTCGCAGCCGTCGCTCATCGCCCCCCCGTCGGCCCCCCTGTCCGCCCCGCTGGGGTCGCTGGGGGGCGCGCCCCCCTCGGGGTCTAACTGGGTGGTGTCCGCGGCGGAGAAGGCGCAATACGACGCCATGTTTGACGTGGCGGACGCGGATCGCGACGGACTCGTGTCGGGGCTGGAGATCAAACATACGTTCCTGGAAAGCGGCCTGCCGCAAGCCACACTGGCTCACATATGGTGAGCGACTACAATTTCACACTTTTTGGACTTCTTTCCATTATTTAGTGACCCAAATCTGATCTAAAGAGTGTGTCTGATGGGTGTTAGCTGTGCCGCGGCCTTTAGGATGGGTGGTCGTCGCGTCCCCTGTAAGGGGGGGGGGGGGAGGGGGATGCTGGTTAGAGCAATGGAGCAGAACTCCCTCGGTGGTGTCAAATAGACCAGGCAGTCTTCACTGTGGTGTCTAACTCGCTCCCAATCAGCATCTTGTTCATTTTGTATGGGCTGACAATTGGTATCGGAAACAGCTAGCTGTCACAGTCGTACAAAATCTGACATTTCAATCCGATGACGAGTGTCAAAGTAGTTACGTAATTACAATGGCGCAGTTACGCAATTACACTACAGATAATAAAAAAATAATGTTCCCAGGGCTCTATGCGACATGGAGGGCGTGGGCAAGCTGGACCGCGGACAGTTCGCGCTGGCCATGTGGCTGGTGCGGCGCGCCGCGCGCGGCTCGCCGCCGCCGCCCGCCCTCGCGCCCGCCATGCGGCCGCCGCCCGGCGCCAGGGAGAAGGTGCGTGCCGGGTGCTCACACGGCGGGGTATGCTACACGAGCCGACCCTGGGATAGTGTCATTTTGTTCCGGGGGGGGGGGGGGGGCGCGCAGGACATTCAAGTACTTTTTCGAATGCTGCGTAACGTTACGGTTATCGTATCGAGATCGAGAAACCTGATGCTAAATTTTATGCTACATGAGCCGACTCATTCAAGTACTTTTTCCACGGAAATGTGCTATTGCGCGAAAATTTCAAATGGTAAAGAAAGCCTTTCCGAGCTGGTGAGGTGACAAATATTAATTCATAATACTATTATTATGATTTTTTTTTGAGGTGTGATTGTAAGATCGATTGGACCAGGGGGGGGGGAGAGCTGCCCCCTACTCGTTACGCCCATGGTGTCATGCATATGTGATATGACCTGTGGGCTTAGTGTCTAACGTACTCGGCTTCGCTTTGGTATGCGCCGTCTTTTTCTGACAAAAGGTACGAAGTTGTGCGAGAAAGAGGTGGCGAATGCTCAAGTGAAACCGAGTGCATTAAACAATAAGGCCTGTGGACCCCGATTCTGGTGGTCTTTGAAATCCGTTTTGTTTTCGATATTGCATAGAACTACATTCGTTTGATATTGAATAGATTTCCGATTCGAAATCGCGCTTCGCGGAGCTCCTATTACTCAGGTGGGTTTGGTTTTTCGCCCCTGATATAAACTGATATGATACAAGCTTATTTGAATTACTGTCGTAAAATATCATATTTATGATTAGGTATAACTGAAAGGAAAAAAAAACATAGTTTTTGTCTTCGTGCATTTTTAGGTATTTGGAAAACGTAAAAATTATTTAACAATTAACGCAACGTGCCCCACTATCTTCTCATCAGTACCGCAACTGTAACAAAAATAAAATTATATTAATTTACTAGTATGTTTCACTGTCGGTATAGAATATGGCATCATTGACAAAATATGTAAACACTTTAATTTTCGGTAAATAAACGATGTATTTACAATGCAATGGCAAAAACTTTCTTTTTCGCGTTTTCACATATAATTTCAATTAAGGTCATGTCAAGAAAATATTGTGTGAAAAAGAATTTTCTGGAATTTTAAAGCAATTGGATTTTTTGACCTAGGGAATCGCGAAAAACTTGAGAAAATATGATATTGGGTGTATAAATTTTGTATATTAAGCAAAATAAAATAGCAAGTTCGAATTTCGAGCCAGAAGCGAGCGATGCATTATCTATGCCAGTGTTGCCATTCAGGGATAAAGAAATCCACTCATTATCCTGCATTGCAGTCTACGGAATTTTTTAATTTTATCTATGTAAATTTTTATTGATATCATAAAAAGCCGTGATAGCCTAGGGGTTGCCTCTCAAGCAGAGTGTCGTGGGTTCAAATCCCGGCTCTCCTCTGAGTTTTTCGGAATTTATGTGCGGAATTACATTTGTAATTTATCATGAGCTTTTCGGTGAAGGAAAACATCGTGATGAAACCTGCACACATCTGCGAAGCAATTCAATGATGTGTGTGAAGTTCCCAATCCGCACTGGGCCCGCGTGGGAACTTATAGCCCAAGCCTATTGTCCTAGATAAGTCCTATTGCTATAGAGATTCCTTACGTTGATATAATATTCGACGCGGGCGGAGCTGCGGGCGCTCTCTAGTTAAGTATAATGTTTAAGGTTATTCACCCGAAATTGCACTACCTGTTCCGATCACTGATTATGTACTGTACCCCTAGTGTAATCGCCGACCAGGCCGAGAAATACGTCTCGATCGCGTTCGCGTTTAACAATTCTCATACTATTTGCGTTTGCGTTAAAGTGTCAAATAGTATGAGAATTGTTAAACGCGAACGCGATCGAGACGTATTTCTTGGCCTGGTGCTAATCAAGAAATACGTGCAGGTCAAGAAATACGTATCGCTAGATTACACTAGGCGCTCTGTACTCGCCTGTATACGGCGCTGTCGGCGCGCACGGCGGGCGCCAGCACGAGGCGGTCGCCCAGTGTAGCGCTGACATTAAATAAAAAACCGGACAATTACGAGTCGGACTCGCGCACGAGGGTTCCGTAGAAAGATTTTAACGCTTATCCCCAGTGTTTTAAGTTGTCCAGTATTACCAAAGCCCTGTTCCTATATTTTGCTTAGGATTTTACTGCCATCTAGTGGCGAGTAGGCGAACAAGCGTCAATGAGTTTGAGTTTGAAAAATGATCTCGAGCCCGCGCGGCATCCACAAAGTTCTCCTATTCGACGCTAGATGTCGTTAGCAGTGGTAAACAGTGTATATTGGTATGTGACATACACAGACAGACATGAAAATTTAAGATTTTGAGAATTTTCTGAGTGGTTGTGCTATAAGAGGTACCCCCATACCAAATTTCAAGTTTCTAGGACAACTGGAAGAACCCTGTAAGTTTTCAGGGTACGGCAATTTGTATGGCAACAACCTTTGTAATGACTGTATCTTTTGATTGCTTCGACTTGAAGTTTGATTTTTTCACAGCTTCAAGGGACTGCAGGCTTGAAAATGTGATATTAATTTCAGCATGCTACCTCCACGCGTTCCAGAGAAAAAGGGTCTTGATAGACAGATAGACAGACAGACAGATGGACAACAAAGTGATCAAAAGGGTTCCGTTTTTTCCTTTTGAGGTACGGAACCCTAAAAACATGCGAATCCTTCGTAGAACTGTCATCGTCGTCATCATGTCAGCCGAAAAACGTCCACTGCAGGACATAGGCCTCCCCCGCGGCTCTCCACTCAGACCGGTCTTGTGCTTTCCGTATCCACCGCGGTCCCGCAACCTTTACCAGGTCGTCGCTCCATCTTTTTGGAGGCCTACCGACAGTTCGTCTCCCGGTCCGCGGACGCCATTCGAGAACCTTCTAACCCCATCGGCCATCAGTTCTGCGAGCAATGTCCCCGCCCGCCCACTGCCACTCAAGTTTCGCAATTCTTCGGGCTATGTCGGTAACCTTAGTTCTACTGCGGATATTATAGTTTTTGATTATATCCCGCAAAGAAACCCCGAGCATAGTCCTCTCCATCGCCTTCTGAGTGACTTTGAGCCTTATGAGGCCCATCGTTAGCGCCAACGTCTCAGATCCGTAAGAACAGAACTGTAGGTATAATTTATTGAATCAGGCGTTACTTTGCGGAGGTCCATATTTATGAACTAAAAACGATTACTTTGCTCACCCGCGACCACAACCGTGTTTGCTTTGTGGTCGCGGGTGAGCAAAGTAATTGTTTTTAGTTCATTTGTAGGTACAATGTTACATCACACATTACGAACCCAGGACATCGCAACTTGACGGTCTGACCAAGTTTAGCGAACACGATATCCCTCACTACGCTGGGCTGCTGTGTGAGGAATACGTCGAGATCTTGCTTCTTTGCGCTTTTACAGAGCACCTGGAAATTAATAGGATAACAGTATACGAACCATACAAGTCTACTCTCAAACGTCGTCTACTCACAAAAGACATTCTACTCTCTGGACATTTAACGAGATCCCGAGTAGAGTTCCTTCTCAGGAATGTTCTAACATGGTAAATTATTTGATTAGATGAACATGAAAAAAATATCTGCCTACATATAGGCTGCTCCGAAGTATTAAATCGTAAAGCAGTGGCGTGCATCCCTATGAAGCAAAAAAGCACTGCTTGCCTTCTAAATCAATATAATTAACATTATACTATACATACATTTTTCGAATGTACTTGACTTAAATATCATTATTCATTCATTAATATTTTCATAAAAACAAAATATTTCCAATCCGAGCGAACGCGACGTGTTTCTTTCTACGACAAAGCAGCACGCCGAGTGCTTGCCCGACACGCACACTCTTATGACATCGCGCTCCACCGTAAGCTATGTACGAATAGGCCCACCGCACCGCACTCACACATGTACTACTAAACTCAACCAATCAAATCAAATCTTACGGTTGCGACAAGAAAGCACTGCTTTTGATTGCTTGAAAACCGTTCACTAATTTCGGCCCTAATATCCAATAACGTTTGGTCTAACTAGACTCAGTAGGTCTATGACGCACGGGTACCCGGGATCGAATCCGGGAAAGAATGTGAAACTTTTTTCTTTTTTTTCCCTGTTTTTTTTCTTTTTTTTTTAACCTAGGGTATCCGATAGGTATTTACTACTGAATATCATACATAGATCTACTCGAAATTCTCTGCCTACCCTGACTAAAAACTATGCACGCCACTGTAAATCAGTAATTTCTCCGTTAATACTGTGGAGTTTGGAATGAGACTTTGTACGTAGGTTAGAAATACCTTAATCAACACGCCCTATTCATCTAAATAAAGAGGGTAGAAACACGTTGTATACAGGATGCCTTTTAATAAACTGTCGAGAATTCGGCCAGGGGTTGAGTAATCTAAGTGAACACCCCTGTGAAGTTTTTATTTAAAAATAAATAAATAAATAGTAGATTGTTCAACGAGGGAGGAAAAGGACCAATTTCTAACGAGATATTTTTGCCAATAATTAGAGTTTGAAATTGGCGTTTTCCCACAGTTAAACACCCTGCTTTTCATCTCGACTATGGAAAGTAAAAAAACATAAATGTTTAAGAAAAAATATTTATATAAAAAAATATTGATTTGCTCCTCTCTCCTCTTATTTTCACCATGGTGGACACCAATACAATAAATGATCACGATTTTGTTACTAAAAACTATTAATATCATTTACATAACTTTATATAAATCGAAACTTATTGCGTTATTGTTATTTACATATTCCCGCCGTTTTTTTTTATTAAAAAAACTGTATTTTTCTTTTTATTACTACCAAGCTATTTAAGACATTGATAAAAATGTTAAATTTCGAATGGAACGCCTGCATTCAGCCACCGATTTGGCTGAATGAGATATGTCACTCAATGTTTCCATGGTCTATTTTACTTTTTAAAAAGTTGAAAACAAGTGAAAAACAGTCCAGCAATCCGATTTATGGACAGGGCCGTGTTTTATAAACCTACAGGCTACAAGTTACAAGTCTACAGGAAACAGTCACCTGTAATGCACTGTGTACAATTACAGGTGTTTTATAAAGACACTCGAAAAGCTACACTTGTAATACGGTATTGTAAATCTCGACTACAAGTAAATTCTACAAGTGTAATGGACATCACTAATTTAAAAAAAAGTGGCTGCCAAAAATTACAAATACGTAGAGGTTTTTTATCTATTACATATTAAAAATACTCGTGCAAAGTTGATAAATGAAAATCTGTCTAAGTACATAACACAAAATCGTGTTAATTGCACTATTTTTAGGTCAAGAACGGCTGGACCGATTTTTATGATCTTTCATTTGTTGGATTTATCTTTGCTTCGAATAGCAGGATAGGTATAAATAAAGGGGAAAATTTCACGAGAAAAAAATTGGAAGTTCATTTTCTCTTAGGTACATTTTTTATAGAATGACCTATGGCGGTACGGAGTTCGCGGGTCGGCTTGTAAAATATATCTATTCTAAAGAATGGCGAAAAACGGCCAAAAATGATTTTTTTTAATACGACGAGGAAGGCAAACGAGCAAGTGGGTCATCTGATGGTAAATGACCCTGCCCACTGCATGTCAACGATCGCATGCATACAGACAGACACAGACAGAGAATTGAAGCTTCGCGTTCAATGAATCATTTTGGCTACTCGACGATTCTAATGAGCTCCCAATTTCTTGCAGAATCTAGTCTAGTCTATTTGCGTACAGTTCATTCTGGACCTTTCATTATAATATTGAAAAGGTGTGTCAAAATCTGTATTTATTCGTGGCCAAAACTGCCTAGTTCTATGCTGCCGTGGACTCTCTTATTCCGAGTCCGACTCGGACGAGTTCCTCAATAAACGATTCATTCCTTGATGACCTTGAGTTTAATAACTTGAAGAAGAGATAGACAGGTAGATAGAACGATTGATTTGGTACTGATCCAGACACCTAATTAAAAAATTTGTACACCTGTAGCCATTGTTACAGGTCTCAAGACATACGTAAGTTTTCGTTACAATTTTACAAATCTACAGTTGTATTTTACAATTTTTTTTAAAAACGCTTGTTCGATTATGAATTTAAAACTATAAAATGTCCACTTTTTGTCTATGATACGGCTACAGGCGCCTGTACTTGTAGCTTGTAAAATTATAGCACAGTACTTTTATAAAACGCAAATTGTAAAAAACAGGAAAGTGTTGCCAATAAACGCCTGTAAAATTGTAACTTGTAAGTTTATAAAACACGGCCCAGGTAATCGAGCCAACAATGAAATGCGGCCGTCAACAAGGCCCTTCGTGTTCTGTTACTTCGAGTCAAATGACAACATTTCCGACTGTGTTTGAGAAAAATATGTTATTAATTACTTTACTTTATAAATTCAATCAAGCAGTTAGACAATACCTATTCATTTATAACAGTAGGTATGTATTTTGGTAATATTTTTTTGTAAAACAAGTAAATAAGTTACAATGGTAAAATTTAAACAAATAGTTTGACTCTATGGGCTGCATTCACAATACCATTGCCATTTAACGAGTGCTTTTTTTTATTAAGTAATGCAAATTAGTTTTTCGTATTTTTTTTTCATTTAAGTGTAATTTACTCAGAAAAAAACTACGTTAATGTTGTATTAATAATTATTGGGTACCTAAGAATGTTTTATTTTTTATAATAGCCAACAATAATGAAAAATAATAAAAACATAAGAATTGTTCCATAGGCTGTATAGGCTGAATAGGTCTTAGTCATAGCCATCCATCCAGCGCTTTTTTATTTACTCCCTAGTTAACTACCCATTTGTAGCAAAATTTTAAATATAATAAAACCCAGTAATGTTCTAAACCAGTTTTTAAAAACGCTATCGTATATTATAATCGCAGCGTGTAATCATAATCATCCGCGAAATCGATTCAGTGCAAAATGATTGTCCCGGATCCATAGATATTGGTTAGTTCTATTCAAAGTGCTAGTGCCACGAGACATTTGAATCATGGAAAAGGTAACTTAAATATTTTCCTGATGAATTTGGCTCAATAGGTTCTAATGAGAACTCTGAACCAGGTCAGTAAAATGAAATTAAGTAAATAAATAAATATCATGGGACAATTGACACCAATTAAGCTAGTCCCAACTAGGCAAAGCCTGTACTAGTCAACGGATAAACATACTTATATAGATTCGTATTTAAGTGGCGACAAACATTTTGAAAAACGCGGGATTATAAATAAATAAATATACCGCATAAACGTACTTAATATAGGTAAATCCTTAAGTCCTTGCTACAAAAAGGTTTACCTACCTTCAAATATCTTCCTGTCTTCACTTATAAGCTCGTGCTGTTTATTCGTAACGTTGTCTGCTTTCTAAAAAACAATAATATATGGTAGCAAATTGTGATCAACGATACTTTTATCATTACACAAACATATCTACATTGGTACTGAGCACTCGCTTCACTCGTTTAATAAGCTGTTGCACAAGAGTTAGCCCTGGCCCCATAAATAGCCGCTAAGCTGCAGCTCTTGCACTGTTGTGTTCTGGTGTGGAAAATAAGACAGGTGCAAGTCACGGGCACAATTTCATCATAGACCTCCTAGGTTGGCAAAAAAATCCCTTCAGGGTTGTGGATGTCTCTGTGGGCAATGGTGATCACTGATCACTTACCATCAGGCGACCCACTTGCTCGTTTAAGAAGGGTGTTATAAGTTTGAGGCGTGTATGTGTGAGTGCGTGACATCTCCTATTTGGACGCGGCTTTTTTTAATCGAAAGCTGGCTGGCTAAGTTTCATCTAAATCGGTTCTGTATTTTTTTTTATATTGGACATTGAAATGAAAAATCCAGTAGTTGAAGTGACTAGTTTTGAACCAAAATTTTATGAAAACCGATTTATTTTTGATAATTTTCGTGGATATGAAAGGTTTATAAGAAACACTCCCAAGCCCTTCCCAACTTTTAGATCGCTTACTCACGTTCTCAACATTCTTCACATAGCACATACCGTACCGCCGGCGTCTACCCACGGCCCCACAAGTGCTGCACTCGCTCCAAGGCGCCCAAGAGCTGAACACGGTCAAACCTTGGTTGGCCAGGGTACGCGGTGGCGAAGCGTAGGGCCCGTGCGAAGTTTGAGGTTTTACCTACGATCAAGCTTGTTTTTAACCCCCGACGAAAATGTATCTGTGGCATCGTAGCTCTTAAACGGATGAACGGATTTGGACGCAGCTTTTTTAATCGAAAGCTAGTTTAATCGACATCGTTCTTAGCTAGCTTCATAAAGTCGGTTCAGCCGTTTTTGAGATATAGAAAATCAAAATGTCGGGGGTTTTTAACTTTTCTACGATAAGTCATCGTGTAAAGTTTATTCGTAATCCAAACAGTTTGACATTTTACATAGCATCTCGTAATGCGGCAAAGGTGTTTGGGATCCGGTTCGAAGGACCAGATACTAGACGCCATGCCACAGCTGCTTAAGGGGCTATCCATGCTCGTTTTAGATTCTTAAAATCTCGTTCAATAAAGGTTTAACATTTCTTTCCAATAAACAGTGACAATATTTCATTTCACTAGCCCTCTTTCTATTGACACATTCAATACTGGACAGTGTTGTCCCGCTTGAGTGAATAAACTCCGCCCCCAAAAGTAATTACCTAGTTCTTTAGTCTAGTTAAAATTGTCAGATAAAACTGTCCGTGTATGACAAGCTCACTACTCGAAGATCCCCAAACATATCTAAAGGTAAACCTACACTGACCACGTCATACTCATCGTTGATAACTTCCAATGCCACTAGTCCGCTCACACTACTCCCGATTTGACAGGAATATACTCCAGCATCTTCTCTCCCCGCGTTGTAATCAACAAGGCATCTCTCTCTTCCACCACAGTGTCCTTGTCTTCGAGCGGGGTGAATGACGAATTGCTCAGCGACTGGAATAAACAAAAACAGATGGAAATATTACAAATATCTGGCCTCAAGCTTCATAATCTGGTTCCCGAACCACTAGGACTAGGCTCTTCGATCATCATCATATCACCTGAAAGACGTCCACTGCTGGTCGGCGGCCTTCTCCAAGGATCTCCACGACGATCGGTCTTGTGCTACCCGCATCCAATGGCTTCCCACGATCTTTACCAGATCGTCATTCCACCTTGCGAGAGGCCTACCAACACTTCGCCTTCGGGCACGCGGTCGCCATTTTAGAACCTTACAGCCCCAACGGCCATCAGTTCTACGAGCAATGTGCCCCGAACACTGCCACTGTGCCAATTAAAGTGTGCAATTTGCTGAGCTATATCGGTAACTAGCTATCGGTGGTTAGCTGGTGCTCTCAGGCAAATAGGACGCAAAAATCCTAATAACAGATATAGATGTGAGTGCTCCGAGAAGTTATTCAATTTAATACCAGTCACTGGCTTCCACTATCGCACCTCATGCCGTAAATCCGCGTTCCATCGTCACCACCTTGATGAGGGGCGGTCTACTACTGTGCGTTTTCGTCGGCAATTTCTGCCACTTACAGTGAAATTGTGGAATCGACTCCAGTCAGCGATGTTTCCAACTATGACATCAGGGCCAAGAAAAGAGTCAGGGAAAAGAGTATTGTTCCCTTAACGGCCGGCAGCGGAGTAGCGACTCTCTTGGTGTTGCTGGTTCTCACGGGTGGCGGTGATCGTTTACCATCAGGTGACCCGCTACTAGTGGACTAATTATAGTCTGAAGACATAAAGCAGACAGACGGGAGGTGCCTTTGGCTTATCTATGCACTACAATTTTTCTGCCACTTTTTAGGGGGGCGAGGAACGCACACGTACAGCACACATCTACGCTTCTGTCAAAATTTGTTACGTTCCCACAAACTCACACCAAAACAAAACTGTCACACAAATGCGATAAACACGCACACAATCAACAGACCCTGATCATTTTGATCAGACTTGATGTTAGAGATTTGGCAGAGGGGAAATCGCGGGTTAACATCTCCATTCCTTTCCTGCTCTAAGCGTATGAACGATGGTGATGATTCCTCGCATTCATTATCTTACCTTTGAGTAGTACCAACTGCCTTGTTCCTCCGGTGAAACGCACTCACAAGACAGCCTCACCACAGCGCCTTCGTAAGCCACTGCTGCTAGCGAGGGTAGGCTGCCGTGCTTTGTCAACGAGTCCAGTAGCTTGGCACAGCAATCGTAGTAGGACGACCAGAGGGATGCTACGAGGGCCTTGTGTTGGTTTCCACCTTGAAAGGGGATAGTAGTGTCTTTACACATAAAAGTACCTATATGGATCAAGGCCGTTTGAAAGTGTTTATGGTACGCACAAACACGTCTATGGTCACAATACGACCTATCTACAGCTACACGACCGTAAATGTGAACGCGTTGGCACTGGGATATTCTAAGTGAGCTCTTTCAGTATCCCATTGCTTCAAGCTTCCTTTCGGTTCGCCATATGTCTTATGACTTCGTCTTCTTAGTTCTTTAATCTTGTCACGAATCTTCCTGTTGAAATTTCCATGAGAATACGCGAAAATAATTAGAATACATAGTAGCTAAATTTTGTAATCTGACATTGTTTTGTGTGACAAATATTTAAATTGATTTTAGAACGCAACCGACGTTGGATGTTTAAATGCAGAACAGAACATTTATTTTTCTTGTGTCGGCTGTTTGTCTAAGGAGGTTCTATGTTATTTATTATATTTGTAGAAGCATTATAATTACTACTACTCTTATTTTTAATCTATTTGGTTGGCTCTTCAAGACCTGTCTGTTTTACGGTTTCTTTCCAAATGTAAACTTTAACCGAAAGCCTTACCCGAGTAGATAATCGGGAAACAGACCTTCAGGAGCCCATCAGGAGATCGATGGTCTTACCAAAGTCGCGGGTTGTGAATGCATAGTAAGAAGAATTTTGAGGGAGCCCTACATCCAACATACGAAGTTATACTTGTCGGAGAATCGATACACTAGTTGATCATAGTCTAAAGTTATAATGTACCCTCATTTGTTATGGCTTTTACGAAACGTCAAGCGGTGACAGCTGTCAAATAAATACCGCTTGGGAGTGGTCTGTGCTTGGTTCATTTGTGGGTATGTCTGGTCCCCCTCGGCTGTCCCCAACATACTTATATCTCAATCACAGAGAAGTCAGCCAGGGGCTGAGTAAGTCTCACGTGAACATCCCTGTGAAGTTTTTATTTGAAAAAAAAAAAAAACGTTCTCCCATACATTAATCGCCTCTGCTGGTTTACAAAATGTATGGGAGAGTGTTATTTTTTCAAATATGAATTTTACAGGGGTGCTTACTTAGATTTACTCAATTCTCGACGGTTAATTAAAACGCACTCTGTATAGCCTACAGACGGCTCCGTCGGTGATCCGTTTTAGTTGGCATGGTACCACAGTACTAATGAATGCCAGTGATTATGACCGCACTCCGCCGTTTGTGTTCAAAATGTTCCAAAACGCATATTCTGATGATTATTATTATCATCATCATGTCAGCCGAAAGACGTCCTCTGCTGGACACATGCCTCCCCCGCGACTCTGACCCTCAGCTCGTCTTGTGCTTTCCGCATTTACCGCGATCCTGCGACCTTTACCAGGTTGTCGCTCCATCTTGTTGGAGACCTAGCGACAACTCGTCTTCCGGTTCGCGGACGCCATTCGAGAACCTTCTGGCCCCATCGGTCCTGCGAGCAATTTAGGATTCGCAATTGTTCGGGCTACGTCGGTAACCTTAGTTCTACTGCGGATATAATAATTTCTGATTTCATCTAGCAGAGAAACCCGATGATTATATCAATGCCCAATATGATTTTTTCTACTTACAGCAGCCAGTGGAAACGGCGCCGACCCTCGGCCCGCAGCCGACCCCCGAGATGGAGGCGATCGCGCGCGAGGTGGACGCGCTGGCGCGGGAGCGGCTCGCGCTGGAGGCCGACGTGGCCGCGCGCCGGCGGGACCTGGCCCTCGGCAGGGGCGAGGCGGCCGGCCTGCAGGTGCGCGCAGCCGGGGCCTGCGGCTACCAGAGGGGCCCCGGCCTCCCGCCGCAGGCCCCGGGACACGGGTCCGGTCTGTGACGGGGACTAGTGGCCGGCACATGGCAGTATGTAGTGGCCTCTAGTGTTCGCCACAGGTGGCCGACACAGTTGATCGAGACTTGTGATGATCACTAGTCTCCAACAAGTCAGACGAGTTAAGACAAATGTTGGATGCGATGATCCAACCACTAGTAATTTTGTCTTTCATCATCATCAGTACTAGAAAAATGTGTGTAAAAATCGTAACAGATTCTTTGTTTTTATTTCAGAGCGAATTGGACACATTGACAGCGACTTTAAAACAGTTAGAAAACCAAAAAGGCGAAGCACAAAAGAGGTTAAACGATCTCAAGGCGCAGGTTAGTGATAAGATAGAGTTTTTTTTTTTCCAAACTGATGTTCATTTTTGATAACTCAATTTAATATCGGATGCATATGGCATGCACCATTTCATTCTAGCAAATGGTAGAAAATGGCGGTAGAATGGGATGGTTAATGCGGTTACGTGACGCGCTCGTAAAGCGGGAAACACAAATGTCTATAGCTTGCACACTGCAAGTAGTTGGCATGCTTGTGTTGTGTCATATTTGTATGAACATGTGTATCTTGGCCATTAGATAGCAAGGTCGTGTATTACTCTACGAACTTATTGACTATCCTCAAGTATGTTGCGGTTTGTAGGTGGACAAGCTCCGTTCACAAGTGGCGGCGCAGGAGGCCGCGGCGGCCGAGACGGAGGCCGAGGTGGCGGGCCGGCGCGCCGCCGCCGCCACGCTGAGGGAGCGCGAGGCGGCGCTGCAGGCCGACGCGGCCGCCGCACAGCAGCAGGCCGACGCCCTGACCGCGCAGCACCGGCGCGCCGTGCTGCTGGTCAGCCAGGTCAGTAGCGGAGCCCGAGCGGGACATGTCCATGGCAACGAGTGGCAACGAAAAGTTGATTGACCCTGATTGATCCAGATAACAGCCCTGTACATCTAGTACGCGCGCCATTTTGTCGCTTGTCGCGCAGGGCGTCCCTTTCATAAAGATGGAATCAGTTAATCACGCACTGAGCGATAAGCGACAAAATGGCGCGCGTGCTAGCCCCCCTGATCAATCGGCGAACGTGCATACACATCGCGGTAGTTTTTCAACTAACATTTCCTCGTTTGTTACCAGGCGAAAATTAAGATCAGCCATCTGGAGGAGCAGCACCGCCTGATCGAGGCGGCGGCGGCGGCGCTGGCCGCGGGCGGCGCGGGCGCGGCCGACGCGCTCACGCTGCGGCCGGCCTTCGACGCCGCCAGCCTCGCGCGCTGCGTCGGCCAGGGAGAGGTCAGTCCGGCACGGCTCTTCATCACAAGGAACCAAACCCCGGCTCGCACCTCTGAGTTATTCGAAATTTATGTGCGAAATTATGTTTGTAATTTATCATGAGCTTTTCGGTGAAATAAAACATCGTGAGGAACTCTGCACACTCTTGCGTAGCAATTCAATGATGTGTGTCTTGTTCCCAATCCGCACTGGGCCCGCGTGGGAACTATAGCCCCAGCCCTCTCGTTCTGAGAGGAGGCCTGTGCCCAGCAGTGGGACGTAAAAAGGCTGTTTTCTTTTTAAATACGACGAGGAAGGCAGTCACCTGATGGTAAGTGATCACCACTGCCTATAGACACCCGCAACCTCGGAGGGTTTGCAAATGCGTTGCCAACCTAGAGAGCTAAGATGAAATGCCTCCTGTGCCCGTAATTACACCAACTGTTTTACTCTCCACACCGGAACAACAGTGCAAGCACTGCTGCTTAGCGGCAGGATTAGCCAGTAAGATTTTGGTAGCGATCCGGACGGACCTGGCACAAGGTCCTACCACCCGCAAAAATGGTGATGATGATGATGATGTCTCAGGACGAGGAGTTCCCCGCGAGCGTCTCGCTCGGCGCGGCCAATGGGCTCGGCGCGGCCAACGGGCTCGGCGCGGCCAACGGGTTCGGCGCGGACCCGTTCAAGGACGCCGCTTTCCCCGCGCCGCACGATCCCTTCGCCCCCGCCGCGCCCGCGCCGCACAACACGCAAACGGTAACCGCATACGGTCCTATTCGTATAAACCCTGTTGAAACCCTGTTTAATTCATGTATAACACCAGTTTGAACCCTGTTTAATCCCTCTTTAGTCCCAGTTTAATATTTGTTTAAGCCAGTTTAACCCCTATTTAATCCCTCTTTAGTCCCTGTTTAATCCGTGTACAAAATCAATTTAATCCCAGTTTATTATTTGTTTAAGCCAGTTTAACCCCTGTTTAATCCCTCTTTAGTCCCTGTTTAATCCGTATACAAAATCAATTGAATACCAGTTTAATATTTGTTTAAGCCCCTTTAACCCCTGTTTAATCTATATTTATTAATCCGTATATGACCTATATTCAATCCATTTGGAACTCAGACTCATATAATCAGACCCATACTTATCCTATTTACATACATACATACAAATATCACGCCTCTCACGCATGCTTAATCCACGTATAACCCCAGGGCTGCGTTTTATAAAGCTACAAATTACAATTTACAAGCGGAAATCTCATTCTATCACCTTTTGTTAGAAAGAGACTTCCGCTTGTAAATTGTAACTTGTAGCTTTGTAAAACACGGCCCTGGTTAATCCCTATTTAACTCCTATTTAATCCATGTAATGACCCATACTTAATCCATTTATAACACCCTATTAATAACTTTTTTATCCATGTACGACACATGCCCAATCCACGTGTAACCCCTATTTAATATTTGTTTGATCCGTGTCGTATTCACCATACTGATATCCAGCAAAATAATTGCAACACGGTAAAAGAACAAGATTAATAGAGTCGTATTATGTATAGTATTGTTTAATTCTATTTTTCAATTTCATTATAATAAAGTTCGGGGTAGTTCTCAATCCACTTATTAATCGTTTTTATTCTCACCGTATTTGAAATATTTAGAAATAAGCGTAAGTAAATAATTTTACTAAATTAAATTGTCACCACAAAACTGCTTCAAGAATGTCACTTTGACAAAACCATGACAGATATGCAACTAAAGAAGGTTTAATGTTAAATTACGACAATATCCTCTTTAGATAATTATAATTAAGTATCGACTCAATTGACGGCCGAATAGCCTAGTGGTTAGAGACCCTGACTATGAAGCTTTAGGTCCCGGGTTCAAATCCCGGTCGGGGCAGATGTTTGTATGATGAATACGAATGTTTGTTCTCGGGTTTTGGATGTTTAATATGTATATAAGTATGTATTTATCTATATAAGTCTGCTTATCCGTTGTCTGGTACCCATAATAAAGGCTTTGCCTAGTTTGGGACCAGGCCAATTGGTGTCGAATTGTCCCATGATATTTATTGGGTATTGTTCTTTTTCCATATCTGTTTTTGCTATGACCTGTCCGAGCTCTGCTGATATCTGTCCCTACTGAGATCGAGCCCGGGACCTGAAGCTTCGCAGTCAGGTTGTCTAACCACTAGCCCATTCGGTCGTCAACTAAAAATGTGTTGTGTCCGCAGGATGGTTTCGGGCACGACCCGTTCGCGGCGGCGGGCGGCGACCCGTTCGCCGGCGACGCGTTCGCATCCGCCGACAATAAGCAGCCCGTCGACGTGAGTACCCACCTTAACCGTTAGAGAGGGGGCTAGCACGCGCGCCATTTTGTCGCTTGTCGCTCAGCGCGTCCTTCACTGATTCCATCACTACTGTAAGGGTTCTAGTATTTGTGTAGGTGTGATCGAAAGGATGATCAAGCTCGTAATGAATAATTTATTAACAGAAAGTCCTGTATTTATACACAAAATCTTACACGAAAAACTGCATGAGGGTTGGTATCAAAATCTTGCACTAAAAACTGCATGAGGTTGGTATCAAAATCTTACACTAAAAACTGCATGAGGGTTGGTATCAAAATCTTACACTAAAAACTGCATGAGGGTTGGTATCAAAATCTGCGCGACAATCTACCCGGCCAGTGCAGTTTGTACGCGAGCGGGATGCAAGGCTCTGTCTCACTCGCACCTCGTAAATGTATCGCGTGTCGGTCGCCCGTGGTTCTCATTCTTACTGGCTGCTTTGGTGAATTGAATGCGCACGCTCCTATACTACGAAAGGGACGCATTGCGCGACAAGCGACAAGCGACAAAATGGCGCGCGTGCTGCATGTGCTGGTAATGTGCGCGAGTGTGAGCCGGCGTGTGGTTGCAGCCGGCGTGGCAGGCGGACCCGTTCGCCGTGCTGCACGCGCCGACGCGCGGCTCGCCCACGCCTTCGCTGCCCCCCAAGCGGCACAAGACGCCGCCGCCGCGCCCCGCGCCGCCGCGCCCCACGCCGCCCGCCAAGGTACCGCCCGGGGATACTGCAGCACACGCACCAGTAATGGACACTTCATTCTTAACCCTTCATTTGGCAGAACTGAAAAATTAATACCGGAATTCTAGTCTCTTCTCATTTTATACATACTAAAAATGTGTAATAAAATAAGAAGACTGCTATAGATATTGACGATGGTTCAAAATATTTTTTTTTTTAAGTGAACTTCTATTGCTAATGATATTTGACATTCAGTGACTTTGGATTATGACATAATTTTGAACGGCAGGAAAATTCATTGATGACGTTTGTGCTATGTACTGTCTATGTCCATCATGCTGGACACTGCCAAATAAGGGCTAACCCTTGAAGCGATTCCCAGACTGGCGCGATCAGCGATAGCGATCACGTTGACGGTCAGTTGTATAACAATGGTAGTTGTTCGACACTCCTCTAGGTTAGTGTCAAGTGATGTCTATCTGTCAGTTTCCACCATAGCTTGTCTCTCATTGGTGGAGAATGATAGATAGCGTCGCTATGCTTTCTCAACCTCGTATCTTACCGATATTATTTAGTTCCAAAGACAACTCTATGTTGATCGAAATAATGTTGTTTTTGGAACTAAACATATCGAAACTAGCGAGCGAAAGTTGAAAATTGTCTGTTGTAAAATAAATGACTACCCCTTATTTTCTCTATTAAATAAAACTTAGTGTCCATTACTGGGTCCTGTCACATGACATGTCAGTGCTCGCCCGGGTCTCTAATGATCGGCCACCGGTATGACATTGATACGGTTTTACACTCGCCGGCAGAATTAAAAGCACACCAGTTATTTTATTTTATTTATGTAACAGCAAACTGCTGTTTTACTGCGGGTTCAAATCCCAGTCGGGGCAGATGTTTGTATGATGAATATGAATGTTTGTTCTCGGGTCTTGGATGTTTAATATGTATATAAGTATGTATTTATATCTATATAAGTATGTTTATCCATTGTCTAGTACCCATAGTACAGGCTTTGCCTAGTTTGGGACTAGGTCAATTGGTGTCAAATTGTCCCATGATATTTATTTATTTATTATTTATTTATTTATTTAATCAATGCAATTAAATTAGTGTGAGCGATTAATTGTGCCCATGAGTAGGTACTTTAAATACTCAATGACATATACTAAATTTGTTTCAGTTAGATAAATAATTTAACCTAAACTGTCTGAAGTCATTTGAAAAGTATATTTTTTTCTTGTAGTTTTTGTTTTAATGTAATGTGCTGACTGCAATTGGATAACTTGAGTCCTTTTTATCGGAAGCTCCCTCCAAGAATATTTTTAAGCTGTTTTGTTTGTCATTTTATCGATAAATAATTATATTAAGCAAATAAAAGAAGATAGAAGTAAAGTGTTTTCTGTCTTATATCTTTGTTTCCCATGATGTCAAGTTATCCAATTTTATTTTATTTGATTTCACCACGGACATATTATCGATACAGATCCAGTTAACATCCAAATAATCTTCAATAAACTTCAGTACGGATAGCGAAGTATAGTATCCGCAGTTTGTGACTGCGAGCTGGCTTTACATGTGGTCGAACGTGTACATGCACGTTGCGTCAGTGTGTGTGCATCTGATGTATTTTTCACCACAATGCAAACCTCGCTCACTAGCGCAAAATGCAGGGACTATACTTAGTTTTATTTGGGTCAATCAACTTTTTATCGCCACTCGTTGCCATGGAGATGTCCCCTGGGTAACGCGTCTAAAATAAGATTTTCTAAGGCACCACCCCATTTGCATGCTTAGGAGATGAAGCACGAAGGAATTGGCATATAACTATTGAGAATCCTAACGTTTGATGGAGTGGTGCCTCAGAGAAACTTATTTTAGACGAGTTACCCAGGGGACATCTCCATGGCAACGAGTGGCAATTAGTTGCTTGACCTGTTTGTATCGTCTAGTTCAATAATATGTCTGTATCGCTAATGATTTGTTTACAGATTTTGTTTTTGTTATTTGTTTCCTCCCCTCCCCCCTCCCCTCCTCTAGCAATAAGCGGTAGCGGCATGCAGACGGCGGAAGTGTAAAACCTGCTAACTTTTTTTTTTTTTATTGTTTCGTGCGGCAGAGAAAGTAAAATGTACGTAATTTTTTTAACGCACAGTGAAGTCTGTAGAGTGGCATTTTATTGTAATGTAAATTTTTATACTTATTTTAGTCAGTGTTGACACATATTGGCATAGGATTTTGATTAATTTTCTGGCTTAGAGTTGGCGCTTGTTTAAATATTATACGCCTTTAACCAATTTTAACTATAACGCCGTTAAAGTTAGTTTGTCCTTTTTCGTCACATTGACATTTCCGTTAGTAAGAAGAAGACAAAACCTATTTTAGCTAATGGGGGCTTGAGTGACGTTTATGAATAAGGCCCATTATTTCTAAAAACAAGTTACATTAGCTAACCACAAATTAATTATAAAAAGGAAACTCACTAAATAATTAGAAAAAAACACCACAAAAACAGTACAAGAAGATTACAAGAAAAAGCAGGTAAGGTAGACTTCGTTTTACTTTCTCTGTTAGAATGCCATTGTCATGCTTTTTTATGCGCTTTACGGGGCAGCAATTTAAGTTGCTGTAAGTTGTTGTTGCAGTAGGTTAGATATTTTATATTTGTGAATATTACAAATGGATGCTTGTTTCGTCTCTTCTGAAGTGAATAAAAGTACAGGGCGAAAGTTATCAAAGTTATAATCAAAGGCATGGTAAAAGCCATCTACTCGTCTTTTGAACGTTTATTTCTATTTTAGAATGAATGAAATATTTTTATTGTGGTTTTTGTACACATGGATTTCTGCCTTGTTTTTAAGTGAATCGTTTCGCTTAGCTTTAGCACCGCTTTCCATTGTTTTATATTGCACGACGACTGTTAATATTATACATATTTTATGTATTATCATTATCACCTTTTTTTGGACAGATCTTGTGTTTTATGTAAAGTTTTTTTTTTACTTCGAGTGTTTTGTATGTTCTTTAATATTTGTTACTAAATAATTTTGAATGCATTAAATTTGGTAGCGCTTGGTTTGAAACGCGTGGATTGCCGATGGCTATGCGTAGTAGATTTTATCGCATAAATATGGAGGCGTTATCGATCCTTACGCACGGTACCAATAGTACTGTACCAATAGTACTGTACCAATAGTACTGTACCAATAGTACTGTACCAATAGTACTGTACCAGTAGTACTACCGATAGGTTCCTACTGCATCGAACTAGCTATTTAGTATTTTAAAGCTGTAATATATCCTATACATTTATTTTTCATACTCCTCATTCCATTTTACTTAATCTTGTTTTCTAGGTTCATGTAATAACAAAATAACTTATGTGTATGTAAATATTTAAACTCAACACACACCATTACTCCTTTATTACTCAACTTAGTAAATTAACAATTTTTAATTTATAAATCAGTTGTCCATTAATTGCAATTTTTGGCGCTTTAATGAAAAGCGCTATAAATTCGCTGCTAAAGCTGTATTTTTATGTGGTATTTTTTTTAGATTAACAATCTGTTGACGGTTTAACGCTAATTTTCACAATCATAATCGAGTAATGCTGTGTAATATTTGATCTGATGATACCTAACATCGCCTATTGGTCAAACATAATAATTCCATTTGTTATTACCACTTCACTTGAAACTGTTTGACAAATCGTCGCTATACTTTCTTAACCTCGTATCCTACCGATATATTTAGTTCCAATGACAACTCTATGTTGATGTAACAGTGTTGTATTTGGAACTGAACATATCGGTAAGATACGAGGTTGAGAAAGTATACCGACGAAACGTGTTGCCTCTTTCGTTTGTCACCTGAAGGACAGAGATGGCATGACAAACATTTGGCAAACACGGCCAAGTGAAGTGCCGCCATAAATTCACAATTTCTCGATAGACATTTTCCCTAAGCCTAAGGCCTCAGCGTCATCTCATTTTAAAATGTTTTTTGTTGGTTACACTCACCGGTACTATGAATCTATCTAAAAAAAAGTACTAATAATAAACGGATCGCTCAGGTATATGGATCGAGATTAGTCCTACATGTTTCGGACTAATTCGAGTCTTTTCTCTGGGAGCGCACGACTCCGCCGCCACAGACTGGCTGCTGCTGAGTCGTTCGCTCCTAGAGGAAGGACTACCGTAGCATGTCGGGTTAAAAGCGCTACTGATATACGTGAGTGATCCGTTTATTTCACTATGAGTCTCACGGTAGTTTCATGTTAAAATTAAATCCGATTAATTGTGCTTGTGACTTTATTGAGTACAAGTATCCAGGGATCTAACTTATATGAAAATTCGTACGTAATTGATGCTTAGAGATTTTATGTGCTCTTTACGTGGTAACTACTCTTTAATTAGCAATGAGATGTTGTTTAAGGTCTTTACTTTAAAACTAACTAATGTAATTACTCGGTCATAACCATAACGGCGTCCTTGACCAATCAAAACGTCAAGGCTAGGTATCATCAGATCAATGTTCGCCATCATTTACCCATCTAACACAATGTGCACTAACATTGCTAACTCTGGCTCGTGCTTGTCCCAACTTGCAGCGCTAAGGACGCAGCGGCGGCGGAGGCGGCACGTGCGTACACCCCCCTCACCCCTCCCCGATCTACCCCCCCACCCCACCCCCCATGGGCTTTACCCCCAAACTCACGTACTTCTGTTGCGTCCAGACTGGCTTGGACTTCGCAGAAGACCCCTTCAAAGACTACAGATACGAAGACCCCTTCAACATCGAGGACCCTTTCAAAGACGACGTCGACAATAAGGACCCCTTCGCCAGGAGCAGCTCGGCAGTAGCTTTCCAGACCGACGATTTCTTCTCCTCCAACATGAATGGAAGCTTCTCGAAACCAGAACCGGAGAAGCGGAGCGGGCGCGTTTCCGCCCCGCCCGTGGCGTACGACCCGTTCTCGTCGCGGCCCGCCCGCGCCCCCGCGCCCGCCCTGGCCGACGGCTGGGCCGCCGCCGACGCCTGGGCCCAGCCCAGCGACGCCTGGGCCCAGCCCAGCGACGCCTGGCCCAACGCCAGCTCCAGCACCAGAGGCGACTGGAGGACCGACAACTGGGCGGCCGACTGGTCCGGCGACCAGAACAAAAACCTGAACGAGACCTGGCCGTCCAGCACGCTGCCCCATAAAAAGGAAAAGTCGCCCAAACCGGTCAAGATAGCCAAGAGTCTCGTCCACACGATAGGCGGGATCGGGCGCGCGAAGCAGAAGGACAAGAAGAAGGCGAAGGAGACCAGGAGCGCTGAAGTGCTGGCCTCCGAGGAGCAGCAGTGGGCCTGGGCCGCGGCCGAGTCGGCGCGTCTGCAGGCCGAGGCCGAGGGCCGCCGGCGCCGCGAGGACGCCGAGCTGCAGCTGGCTCTGGCCATATCGAGGCAGGACAAGTGATGCTTGTTCTCAACCTATAGGTTTGAAATTCGGGCGACGCCGACGACTTGTATTTTACTGACGCGCGTCCTATTAAATTATTCAAGTTTTAAACTTTTAAAAGTCTTTTGTGTAGAATCATGCATTTAACCGACGGATGCCGTCGTAAAATTCAAATTTAAACACATCCTGTGTGCAATGCTTCACACTTTAATATGATTAGATTATTTTTAAACGTCGATCGGTATCGTCGCACAGAGTGCCCCAAAAGTCATGGGTTTTGTTTCACGCATTTCATGTATTTACAGTTGTCATTTTAATTTTACTATACGATTTTACAGAGTGACAGAAGAAAAAAAAAACAGTTTTTTTGCGTCATTTCTGCCAGTATGATTGATTTGTCTTCCCATTTTTAAGTTTGCTTTAAATTAAATAATTATTACGGTTCGAACACATCACATTTTCCTGTCTCGATAAAATTATCTTGTACGCATGTAGCACTGTAAAATTATTAAAACGACGAATAAAAAAAGCGGTCGCTAGTCAATATAAGTGTACGGGGTCCCGAGCGAAGTGAGTTTGGACGCAAATATGCAATTGATGAATAGCAAATCTTATATTGGAGCAATTTTTTTTTATTGTTACGCCATATTGCTAGTGAGAAAATCTGAGCTGATGCCAGCCACAGGCCTAAACTTCTCCACTACTATCCTTTAGTCTGTGTCAGTTATTAAGCTATATTTAAAAGTCCGAGTTGTATTTTTCAAGTGTTTTTTTATGTCGGCGGACGTCGGCGTTTTATAGAAACCTACTATATAATATGCTGTTGGAATAGACTTGTACTCGTATATGTTCGTTGCGATGTTCGGGACACTGTTTAGTATTTTAATACGAAGGGCGCCCCTCTCGTCTGGCGTTTTTCGAACGGCGGCGTCTCATTTTCTCATTAACCATTTCGTTCTAGCAAAGTCATACATGAAATCGACCCAGATTGCAAGGTCCGGTGAAATGATGCTCCTCAGTCCTGTAGGCGAGTTGACTCGTTATCAGAAATGATGCTCTTACGTCAGAAAGGCGACTTAACTCTGTTAGGTAAAACGCTTTTCAGAGCCGGCAGACAAGATAACTCGTTAGATAATATTGTCAAAACTATTAAGATGTATGATATTCATTTACATAATAAAAGCTATTAACTATGACATTAAATCAAAGCTGAAACTAATTAAACTAAAACCTAAAACGAAATAAGGCCGTGGCATGGTGCCCAAAAGGCTGCCAGCGTTGCCTCGTTGAATAACGATGCTGATTCTTTGAGAGAGAAAACTGCCAGCCCTTTGGTCACGAGTTGCATCGACCAAGCGCTTTTGCAACTGAAATAAGCTTGTAAGCGGGACCCCATGGATCTAAGGTTTCAAACCTGAAAGGTACAAATACTATTAAGATGCAAATCGTAACGGATATTCTTGGGGTGATAAGTTTATTCACTTTTCACTCTTAATCTAATTGGCAACACCACAACTGCAGCAAATAAATGTGACTCAAGACCTAGAGTACGGGACGCAATGCGTTAGGTTGCGGAAGTGATTGCCGATTGCCCTAATCTAGGATGTAGTGACATAATATTAACAACGAGTATACTCGTCTACCGGATCTGAGAGCTCATCGCACAAAACGAGTTGACCCGTAGCCGGAACGAAAGTGTTAACACCCGCGCAGCGTCGAACGTGGCGTTGACGCAGCGGGGGCGTTAATCAGACGCTGACGTTCAAAAAACGCTAGACGAGAGGCGGCTCTATAAGGAAATACTCCGAACGGTCACCAGTGTAAAGTAATTAACTTTAAACTTGTATCATTGTACTCTGTAAGTATTAAGGTAGTTGTAAATTGTTATTATTATTTAATTCCTTCGAAAAGCCGTTAGTATACAAATTGATATGTGTTCCTTTTCATATTAATCGATGTCCAACGCTTTGATGTTTTCGGCATTGAAATAAATATTTTTAGGTAATTGAGTAAAATTTGTTTAGGTACACTAAGAGTGGAGAAAAGGCATTTTTTTGCGGAAATTATACTCAGCCATCCAAAGAATAAAAAAAATGTATATCGCCAACCACCGAATGCTCAATAAATACTATGTTGTTAAATTAATCTTTTTTCTTGGTTAGGACCGCTAGCTTGAGCAAGTATACTTCGGCAGTGCCTTTCCCACGCTATGTTCTTCTCTTTCTCTCGCGTGAGGTTGCTTGGGCGTGTGAAAAGGACGTGTGATACTTCGCAATAATAAGCGGTTGTCCGCATTTTATAATATCACACTGTCTCACATATCTGTCTCGTTCTTGTTGAAGGGGATAGTCACTGGCTGTATTTGAGAAAAAAAGAGGGTACTACGAGAATCGCTTGCTTGTACGAATTGAAGAACTTTCATAATTACAATGAAAAAATCAACTGAACACACCATAACAAGCACAACAGAAACGGTGTCGAAGTATTAGTGTACAGAAGTATTCGGCCTTATCGATATAGAGCGACCTCTACCAGGCAACCATTATTAACTACATTTTTATATCATAACGTATACTCTACTAGCGTAGAAAAGTCATGCTTAGATGTATTTGGGGTTTATACAGCGATATGTAATTTACGAATTTAACATACCTGAGATCGTAATTGCTTTCTCTATACGGCCAGTGACACTAAACAAACAGATGGAATATCCCTTCTCTGTGTAGTTATAATTCTTACGCTTAATATATTAGCTTTAATTAGAAAGCTTGTAACACGTTACTAGCAACACGCTGCATATTGTCACGGCTCTTTGAATACTTGTAACATGCAACACTTGCTTGTGCGCGCGGGCCTTGAGTCTCCGATACAATAATTAGTTACTGTAACAGCTTGCCGAGATATTAAAAATACTGGCAACGCAGCCTTTGCAATGTCTGAAGGTTCAATGTCTCGGCAAGCCACACTTAGCTATAGATAAGTATGTAATGTAATGATTGTGTAAACCTTAACTAAAATACCAATGTATTTATGGGTATATCCTAAAGTTGTTATCTCTTTCTTAGGCGCTGTTGTTTGTGGCTCGTCGGTCCGCGTGGACGCCATTTTGGATCACTTGACGTTTCAAATTTACTGCGTGCGGATTGGATAAAGGCTCGCGGCGCGGCTCCTGATTGGTCGACTTTTTGCCAAACTAGAAATCGACCAATAGGGGACGGTTGCATACGAGTTTGAATGTAATACCTGCAGCTAAATATTCTTGATGTTTGAAAAAGTTTATTTATCAAAAAATAGGCGTATAGTGTTGTAGCAATATATTTTCAAACATTTATTGTACGTTGGAAATTGTAGAGCGTATATTTTTTCTGAGAGCCTTCATAGTCAATTGCTTAACTTAATAATCGAGGTGTATTTTGTGTAGAGGTATATACAAGCTTTCCACGCGGGCCCCGCGACCCGAGTCTGTTAACTAGTATACAGTTAATTATGTACCTTTCATTTATAGCGAACAGAAAACTTTAATTCTTGACGTTGACGTGTATATGTGTATTAAAAGCTAAAATAGTAATTTGATAAAAACAGGTAATTGTAAGCTTAAGTCGGTAGTGACGGTACGCGAAGATTTGTAGTTGCCCATCGCTCTTGAAGTCCTTTGTCGACCGTTAGGCCGACCGGAAGCTTGGACTAGTGTTCACGACACGTTGTCGTGATGTTGTTTTCGGTTGGCCCGGCGGTTGGTCGTCAGGGGCTTCAAAGCCTCGCGTCGGGGCGAATATCGTGCCTCATTTGGCTATAACTTATCGAATACAGCATAAACATTGAGACCGCATCTTTTCATGTTTAAATATCATTAGTCGTCGACGAGACGAAAATGTCAGACCAGAATCAAATGCAGTTATAGTTTAGTAAAACTTTGTCGTCGACCAATGAGATCAGATTATTCACTTACTGTGTGGCTCATTCATCAGTGCAACATGTGATATGGCATCGCCAAATGATACTTAACCGCTTAGTGACCCCTTATAGTAAAACTAGCTTATGCCCCGCGGCTTTGCCCCCGTGAAATATTTCAAAATGAGCTAGTTCCCTATCCCGTGGGAATTTCGAAAAATCCCTTAGTGCACCTCCAGGATACTCAAGGTATATGTTTGTCAAATTTCAAGTCTCTAGGTCCAGTGGTTTAGGCTGTGCGTTGTCTGTCAGTCAGTCAGTCAGTCACGGTACTGTTTTATAGGTATAGATTATTCGACCAGCAGTATTAAAACGCGCGCCTAGCTTTTTCATTGTTATATTATGAAAACTATATATATACAGATATTTGTCCTTGCTCCTGAGAAATCTCATTGGTCGTCGACGAGTGGTATCTTAGAAAAAAGTTCTACAATATTAGTAAGGTTTCAGATCAGTACAGAGGATTATTAATATCTATCGTTTCAGTCATTGCCTGATGACTACACTTGTAATTTTATTGTCGACGACTAATGGTATTTCACTAGAGCAGTTACAGCCTATGGCAAAAAAGAGAGAAAACGGAGAAGAGAGGAACTAAAATTTCGTATGCGAATTTGTTGCCATATTTAACCCTGTGAACGCCAACGACGCATACATAAGTTGTCATGCACACACCAAGTTGGCATAACGTCCAGTGCGGACGCATTTACACTGCAGCCGGACGCCCATAAGCGTTGGTTCGCGACGCCTTTAGGCGTTCTTGGCGTTCAAGGGGTTAAGCAATTAACGTCAAAAATGTGACAGATACGAAGAAAGTGGCGCCCTCATTAAATTTCTACTCTTTTTTTGCCAGGCTGTACAACCAATTTGACGAGTTTGTGGAACGCGTCTTGGTGTGGCGACAGGCGTCGCAGGACGAATAGTTGTTCAGATAGAAATAGGTGTAGGAGTAATGGTTACCGTGAATAGTGTATCCCCAGTAAACACGCCAATATTAGTACACGCTGAATTTTACCCACACAGGCCCAACCGTTGCTCCGACCAATGACATTCCGGGAATTTGTGGTTGGGGGTTGCCAGAAAGAAAAAAGTTGGAGTTGTAATGTCCCTTTCGGTCGGCCCGGCGGTTGGGCCGTCGCTCATATTGATCCCGTCGTTGTTGTGAAGTTTTAGATTTAAAGGTGAAGGCGTATTGCGGGGCTCCTAGGTCTTACCCGTATTGGAAAACTATACTCAAGATACGAACTGTGCTTACTCAAGTTGTTTTTGAAAAGGGACGGCTCTGTGTAGACAGTCTAGTGTAGTGCAAGGTTTTTTTTACCAGATTTTATTTAACTTGCAATTTTCGGATACAAGTTGTCTTCAAAGTTTGCTAGTTGAATTTTATCGGATTGACTTGAAATTTGACACAATATTGATTACATAGATTAGGCATAGATTGGAACTGCGGGGGATCGATTTTTGAATCTCACTTGGTGACTAAATTCTCACCCATGACATTGAATATCACTATTTGCCAAAAGCCTTATTTTTTACTGTCATACCTACCCGTTTATGCAGCTAATTTGCGGTTCTGTCGAAGACGGATTAAGGTTAGCTGTCACTGCCAGTGGTCAAGAAGTCGCTCAGTGATCTCGTTTACGAGTGGGTGAGGGCAGTACTTATTTGATGACTTGGGCATGAGAATTATAGTCACCGGTGAGATTCAAATATACGAAATTTTTAGAAATCACTGAATTGAGTCCCTGGTGAGATTCAAAAATAGACTTCCTGGCTAACAAAAGTAGATTTACATACAGTCTGCAAAAAATCTTGTAATCATTTTCTGTTAGCAAAAAACTTGGTCGAATGCCAAGCTTGAGAACAGTATCGGTCTTGAATGTAGTCTTTTTATAAAACTGGGACTTCTCACTGCAATTTCACGACAAATTCATATCAAGGCAGTGCTGTGGCGGTGGATGGGTTAGCAATACGTCTGTAAAGTTAATTTTGCAAACTCGATGTTTATTATAAATATATAAAATTTAATTATTATATAAATTGTAATGGTACATTATATTTACGTAATACGTCGTTTCTTATTCGCAGCTTTTTATATATGCAACGAAATATATATTGTAAGTTCACCGTCGTGCTTCTGTGAAGCGTTTCGTTTCTATTTTTAATTACAGTTAACATTCTGCAACTATTACTAAAGACTCTTTTTTTTCCATTACTTTTGTGAGCGTCATCTTAGCGGACTCCATGAAGATATTACGATTTGATTCAGCTTTGAACATCAAAAACAAATGCAAAGTTGGATTGGCAAAAGTATTTGGTTATCAGTCTTTAGATCGATTAATTTCGTGTTAAATGGTAAACTATTATAAGTTTATATTTTGTAATATGTCATGCAGTACTTAAATATCATAAATTTCATGTAATTCATCACTTAATCCTACAAAGGGGCCCGATGGAATGATGTACTCAAGAAAGTAGACAATATTTTTTTTTATTAAATTCTAATCTCTGATCAAAACTGGTAACTTAAGTTGGTATGGAACTTCACATATTTTGTAGACTTTTAAGTTCACTTGACGGAGGTTGTTTTAGGAACTGTGCAGTAGATTGAGATACGAGCTTGCGAGAAAATCAGAGCCTTTTGGTACCGTCAAAGCGATATGGTTGCCAGACCAGACCTTTAATAACCGTTATTTTCGCGTACGGTTATCGGCCACAATTGCGTTATAATTTATAATAAAACATTGTTTGACGTCTTAGCTGTAACGGTATTCATTATAACGTTATTAAACAATAACCTACCTAATAATAACGATACTATGGCAAGCGCTATAATAACGTTGTAGACCATTTCTTTTTTATAATCAATTTCACCCATTCTAGCGCTGCGGATATTGTAACAAAATGGAAACTCACCAATCAGAAAACCATGAAATTTTCTTAGATCCTGTTTAATAAGCCGATTAAGTATGTCAAAATAAGTGTCAGGCGTCACTAAGCCGTATAGCTCATACCTAGTTCATAACGTTATAATAAATAACGCTATTTTATAAAATCATGATTTTCATTCCATTATGATATAATAATTTAAAGTTATGATTATGACAGAATATTGTATTAGTTTGAACGAAATTTTAGAAACAAACGAAATTCGCTCACATCGTCTGCATTTCCGGACAGGTGGGTATAATCTAGGGCTCTTCAAGGCTAGAGTGAATAGGCTGTTTACTGAACCAGTGAGTTACACCTTAGGCCTCATCTGCACCTTCCATCAAGTGAGATAGGGGTCAATCACTGGTTAGCTTGTAGTAAATACCCTTATGATAACTTTTTTTATTTATCACGTTATGAAGGTCTGTGTGGCACAAGATATTTATCTTGCTCTTTGGCATCGTATGCCAATATCATTTGATCGTTGGCGAGTACCTGTAGGCGTAGTATAAACAATACGTAAATTACAAATAACGCACGGAATCTGTAATCGGCCAATCGCTTCGCGTCACGTAGGCGACATGTCAGCGTCGAAGGTCTGACAACAGCAAGCGTCGCTATTGGTCGACGGTTGCCGTTGACGCGTCGACTACAACCGTAATGTCGGCAGCATGTCAGCGTCGTAGATCTGACGAATGCAAGCGTCGCTAGTGGTCAACGGTTGTGCTCGACGCGTCGATGGCAGTCGTCACGTCGTCGATATGTCAGCGTCGAAGATCTGACAACTGCAAGCGTCGCTAGTGGTCGACGGTTACAGCCGACGCGTCGATGGCAGCCGTCACATCGGGGACATGTCAGCATCGAAGGTCTGACAACTGCAAGAGTCGCTATTGGTTGATGGTTGTCGTTGACGCGTCGATTGCAACCGTACCGTCTGTGACATGTAAGCGTCATAATTGTGACAACTACAAGCGTCGCTAGTGTTCGACGGTTGCCCTCGACGCGTCGATGGCGGTCGTCACGTCTTCGGCGACATGTCAGCGTCAAAGATCTGACAACTGCAAGCGTTATTGGTCGACAGGGTGCAGCGGCCGTTGGCAACTTGCAGCTCTTGTATAACAACTTAGATGGTGCGTTCTATGTAGATTAAGAGTACTTTCTGGGTTTATGTTATACAAGGCCCAGTCTCGTTGTATCGTTGATATTCTAGAAGTTACGCCGCACGGCTAGATACTAAATTATAGTACAATATAACTCATATCACGCTTGGTTGCGGGAGCGGACGGTTCTGATGATACAATAACTATCGTATATAATAAAATTCTTGTGATTTAGCGTTGTACGTAGAATATTATCTTACAGCGGTTCGTTGACCTCACAGTAATAAGGGCAGACTTTGGTTTGTTGCGCGCGGGTTCATAAGTTGTACCGAAAATGACACTTTGTAATCTAATCATACAGGAACGCGCGTGTTTAATTATCAAAATAGGTACATGTTAATGAACAAATAAGCGCAGATTTTTACAAATGTTTTTTTTTATTGTAATGTCGTATCGTGTTGTATTTTTACGTTTGGTTGTTTACTTATATGAGCAATTTAGCTTTTTTTCTTGGAGCAATCGAATGAGAAAACGCTTTGTCACCAAATGGGTCCGTTTGTAATATGAAAAAACCGCTAATTTATAGACTTCGGTTGACATGACACGAACCTCGCTTGGTAAAGCGCTTTCTTGTATCTTAAAATACCATGTTAAATTTCGCGTGACATCAATTTCGGGTTATAGAAATTGTCCGACGCTGGACGCTGTTTAAAAAATGTCTAACGACTAAACACATACGGATTCACATATTGAAGGGTACACGGAAAGAACATGTCTTGGTAGTCATCTTAGCAAGTTTTTCAGTTATCGCGATAAAAAAAAACAAGTTACACAAATATTTGTATCTGTAACTGAGTGGTAACTTATAGTCTATTGAGTGCCCTACATTTTGAGATAAAAACATCGTTTTAAAAAAAATACGATATGTTCTTTCCGTGTACTCTTCATATGTCATAGGTCAAGATTCTTGAGTGTAGTTATTGTCAGTTACGCCGATAGCATATCGCCTAGTTCCGTTTGTGATTAGGACTGGATTTATAAACAGAGAATGCCACCTAAAATATTTGCATTAAACAGTGCATTTTGACAAGCCTTTCTTGCACTGTTTGTAAGTATGTACTTCAAAATTTGCCGTTTTCTGGTTTCCGATTGAGATGAAATTTTGGCATAGGGTAAATCGCCAGTATCTTGGTGGCCAATAACTGGCCACCTCATACTAAAAATGAACTCTATTTACCTAATAGAATCCATTTTAGTAGGTATAATATAAGGTGTTAAAATAATTACTGGCCTCCCTTCCATAACTGGCCACTTTGGTACTAAATTGAAATCTGTTTGTAGGGGAACAGAGTTCATTTTTAGTTAGGGCTAGTTATTGATGGGTGGTCAGTTACTGGCGATTTACCCTACTTATGGTTAGTGAAATCGCATCGCATAATGGCATCAACTTTGTTATGAGTATGTAAGTTTGATGACAATACTTACCAAGTACCTACTTACTACTAAGGTGTCAAATACCCAATTGGAAATAATGTTGGTTTCTGAAAGTCTGGATAGTGTATTTAAATTAAAGTGATACGCATTATCTATATTATTATAAATTTTGCTTACGTACATTTATTTACAGTTGTTCTTTAAATTCAATGTTATGATGCGACTTACCGTTGTAACCTGTTCAAAGAAAAAATATTGTATAAAATATCTACTAAATAAAAAAACGAATACTTGTCTATGCACTGTCGTTCTAGTGAAGCAAATTAGGAAATTATATACTATACATATTTATAATGAATGTTTATACATAAAAGTGTGAGGTAGTGTGCGGTGCGACCAATTACTGGGTTTATGTAATGTAAGGGCGTAGGATGTAGTTGCACCAATGACGACCTAACTGTGTAATGTTTTTTTTTCAAGGCTGTGTTTTGTTCGTTCCATGCTCCGCTGGCACTGGCCGGTCGACCGTGTAACAGATAAAAGAAAAAAATAAGGTCTATCGCTTTTCCTCAAATTGAGGTTAGTAGGCTTGACATTGCATAAGTTGACTGATTTTACTCTAACAACGTGATAGGTAAAAGTTTTTGCAATCTGCGTTGTCTGTTTGACAGTGGCTAAACTATCAGACAGACACATAGGTATATCGGCAGACAAAAAGCGATATAGAACTTTAATTTTGCATTGGATTGTAACGGGATTTGAATTAAAACCACGCTTCGAAGAGAAATTGTACTTACCTGCGTGATTTCAATTCTAACCTATGTTAAAGAACTATATACCCACTCACCATATAATTTATTGTGTGAATTTAGAAATGACACAGAAATCACATTTTTGACATAAAACTGGATCCTACTTTTTGCTCCTGTGTCAAAAAATTTCATAATAGAAGGTCCTACTTACTTTAAACTTGAAATGGTTTTGTAAATTGTTTGCTAGTAATACTTATGCGATGTCGGCCGCATCCGCATGCGCTGTTGGCATCGTGCGATCGTCATTACCCGCTGACACTGTATTCACTGTAATATGATATTATATGAAAGCAAACAATCCTGAGATAATAAAAGGGACAAAATATTATCGGTGTTGCGTTTTATTTCATCGATTTTACAAGTTTTTTCTTTAAATTAGGTACTTTACACATTTTTATTGCTCCTGCAGAAACTCGCTATTTATTTTTGTTTTTGACACTAAACTACATATAAATGTTTAAAATCAATACAATTTCCTTACAAAATACGTAAAATACTTAATTAACGTTCCTAAATTGTTTTCATGCTATCGCAGAGAAACGCAAAAAAGTACCTTTAGTATACCGACTCTGCGAACTGCGGTAGAAATGCGTAACCTCAGTTTTTACATACATTTTAATTTTACACGAAGTTGCACAGTTATATTGGGGTTCGCAGCGTTGGGGTACTTAAGCAATTTGATTTACCCGTGTTCCGAACCCTGAGAATAAGAGAGGACCAATACCTATAACATTCTAGTGAAATAACCTGATCACTCGCGTATACAAGTCTAGTTTCGGACTAATTCGTTTACCTATTTCACTACGATTGAGTCTCGTATGGTTAACACATTTAAGCGGGTTACCTAAGTAAAGAGGAACAGATGCTTTCAAAACTAAGTATGTATAGAGTGGTCCATTTTCACTTCAAATAATTACGAAAGTGATGCGACAACCAACAAGGTATGTAACGGCGATTTAAAGCCGGATCAATATTTTTGTGAAGCGTGTGGCGAAAATGGCACAAACTTCCACGTAGGTAGGCCCCGATTCTGCCCCCCGACTAGGAAGTGCAAAATTCGAACTTCGTATCGTGCCGTCCCTCAAGCTAATATTATTTAACACGAGAGTGAGCAAGACGATACGATACGAACTTTGATTTTCGAATTTCGTAGTTTAGGGGCTGGTAGCCATCGAGATCTATCTTGATTTTGCCATTCCATAGAACTCATAGAACTACATTCAAGTTGCACACAATCACACTGATTGCTACGAGAATCGACGTCTTGTTATTAGTTGTCAGTTCCATTTTGTCATCATTTAGCATAATACCCATAAACCTCTAGACATTGTTAATTATATTATAAGTTTTTGTACGTACTGCCAGCAACGCATATATGCGTTTTCCTGATTTTCACCCAGTGCCTCTGTCGCAATTTTACCTACAGGTAATTTGAACGCGCATGTGCGTTTTCGGCTCCTAAAAAACTCAGGCCAAGGGGGTGGCAACGAATGCGTTAAGGCTTTTTTTGGGTAGATGATAACTACTATATTAACATAAATAATAACTATTACAAAATATACCTATTAGGTACCTAATGTTTCACATAAACAAACCGTGTGAGTTCCACACAAATTCCGCATCATGGCCACACCTCAAAATAATGGTCATAGGAACGTGACAATATTCTTTAGTTTGTAATATCATTGGTTAAAGCTGTGGCGACATAAAGCGCCACGCATTCTCCCAGGCAGAAACACTAGTCCATAGACTATTTGTTTAGTGGCCACACTGACCCGGCTTTTCTAGCGAAAGCCGGGTCTCTGATTGGTCGAGCTGGTGCGAGTCGCTCGTTCGTTACTTCAGAACATTGAATACAAGCAACGGCCTCTTTTGCCTCAGCGACTCGAACCGAGCGGACCACTCTCCATAAAGCTTTCAGGCGTCTGGACTGCGAGCAGTGATATTTTGCAAAAGTTCTATTTTGGAGTGCTTTTTTTATACGACAAGGAAGGCAAACTAGCAAGTGGGTCACCTTATGGTAAATGATCACCACAACCTATAGACACCCGCAACCCCGGAGGCTTTGCAGCTGCGTTGCCAACCTAGAGAGCTAAGATGAAGTACCTCTTGTGCCCGTAATTACACCGGCTGTCTTACTCTCCACACCGGAACACAACAGTGCAAGCACCGCTGCTTAGCGGCAGGATTAGCGAGTCAGATGGTGGTAGCGATCCGGACGGACCTCGCACAAAGCCCTACCACCCGTAAATTTATTTTAAATGACCCCCCACTTGATGTAGTCATTGACAATCTCGTTGACTCTGACGGGGAACAATTGGCTGGTGTCGATCTTCCAGGTGTCGAGGTCCATCTCCCCCATCTTTGGGGCATTGGCAGCCTCCACGGTCACGAGTGGGAGCACGAAGACGGCGACCGTGAGCCCGAAGGGGAGCGACTGGAAAGAAATTTAAACAAAGTCTGGTTGAATTTAGCTAAGAACCATGTCGATTAAGCTAGCTTTCATCATCATGTCAGCCGAAAGACGTCCACTGCTGGCCGGCGGCCTCCCCGCGGCTCTCCCCTCAGACCGGTCTTGTGCTTTCCGCATCCACCGCGGTCCCGCGATCTTTACCAGGTCGTCGCTCCATCTTGTTGGAGGCCTGAAGACAGCTCGTCTCCCGGTCCACTACTAGCCCCAGTCCTGGTCACTAGCTTTCGATAAAAAAAAACGTGTTCAATTCGATTTTATTCTGCCAGATCTCTCCGTAAAGATTTGCCACTTTTAACATGAAACTACCGTGAGACTCAATCATAGTGAAATAAAATCGGATCACTCACGTATATAAGTCGAGTTTAGCCCGACATCTCCGCCGCTGGGTCGTGCGCTCCCAGAGGTAGGACTACGAATTAGTCCGAAACATGTCGGGCTAAACTCGACGTGAGTGATCCGTTTTTATTTCACTATGTTCAACTTGGTTCAACCGTTTAGGAGCTAGGATGTTACAGACATACGTACACATAGACATTCGGTGGTAAAAACGTAGGTTGTATTTGTGGGTAAGTTAAAGTAATTGGTCCACAAGGAAAATATTGTAGGTGTAACGTGTTGGCACCAGTAATGGACAAAAAGTCTTCATCATCATCATCATCACCAGCCTTTTTTACGTCCCACTGCTGGGCACAGGCCTCCTCTCAGAATGAGAGGGCTTGGGCTATAGCTCCCAGGCGGGCCCAGTGCGGATTGGGAACTTCACACACATCATTCAATTGCTTCGCAGTGTGCAGGTTTCCTCACGATGTTTTCCTTCAGCGAAAAGCTCATGATAAGTTACAACTGTAATTCCGCACATAAATCAAAAAGCCTTAAAAAATCGCAAAAAGTCTTATTTAATAGAAACTAAGGGAATAGCCATTTTACAACACTCAATTTACAACCGCACGATCTTTTAATTAAGAATTAAGTGTCCATTACTGGTGCTCGTCAGCTGAAAGTGTCTATCCTTGTCGACCAATTACATAGTAGCCAATTTGTAGAACAGATAGCGTGATCATAGTGATCAACTAACCAATTGTTTGGCATGTTAGGTACCTAGCCTAACATGCAAACAACAAGATAAAATACTACATTCTGCTTTTCTAATTCGGACTTTACGACGTCGTCTAACGATTCAATATACCTAAAAGGGGAATCGAATACGAACGTAGGTCCTCTGATTGTCACTTATTAATTAAACTATAGTCGTCAGACTATAGCTGTAAAAAACATCTGTCATCATTAAAGTGGGAAAATAGATGATGCAAGTGTAATACATGCAAGTCGCCTAGAAGATTTTTTTTTATGAATGGGCTCCTGGTGTTACTCACAAACAGCCTTATCAAAGTGAAGTACTCGCTCGCAAATCGCTAGTCTAGTAACTGATTAGACTCTAAAATTTATTCTCGGTTTTTACAGCATCGAAATATCCAATTAGCTGGGGCGTTATTCTCTAAAGTATTATAGAGTCACATTTTCGATACTAAATAACAATTACTTAATTTGGCATTTCGATGTTGAAACAACTAATTTATTGAATCAGGCGTTACTTTGCGGAGGTCCATATTTATGAACTAAAAAACAATTACTTTGCTCACCCGCGACCACTAATGACAAATAGTTATATCTGTGCGGCAAATGTATGTTTCCATGCAACACCTCCACCTCCACTGCTACACGAATCAACACATGCCACACAGACCCAACTATCACCACCACCACTATACTAAACGCTGACGCGTTTCGGCACTCTCCACGAGGCCATTTACGAAGCACAACAACAACCGCTCAACATGCCACCACTTCCACTACTCAACTCGTTGAAACAACTGTTTGCGTAACTTTAGAGGATTAACAGGTCTTAGGTAGGCGGCACTAGTCCTGCCGCCGATGAGTAGCAAGAAGCAAGTGTTTTTTGGTATGAACAAGAGCGACAGAATTTTAACTAATGCCTTAATGATGAGCACGCATCACAGAGTGCAACTGGTATGATTGGCTGTCTACATTAATTTATGGCTGTAGCCATTTAACCTTGGCTTACCCATTGCTTAATTTTAGACGAGTAAAAATATATTTTATCTCGAGGTTACCTGTTGACTTGTCCAACACGGAAAATATTCAAAGAAGCTACCTATAATAAACATAGGTAGGTACTTACCATGTTAGTTAGGTATTTCTTGCAGGTTTTATGATGTAGCTACTCATGTTTAGGTATAATAAACACCAGTGTGATAACCTTATTACATTTCATAGCAAGAAAATTGTCTATGTTCTCATTGTCATAATTGTCACATTTTTAGCATATTAAAACCTAATAATAGGTTTTGTCTTTCATTCCAATTTAATTTAATATGGACAAGTATCTACGGCCGGAAAGGTTCGACGTGGACCCGTCGTAGAATAGTGGTTCGAAAGAATGGGAACATTGGAGGAGAACTTTCACAAATTTTCTCGTGCCTCTGGAGTCTCAGGACCCACCCGCATCGGACCAGGTCAGACTTACGTTACTTATAAACCACGTATCGCCCAACGCATATTCGCACATTAGTGAATGTACAACTTCTGGGCAAGCAATGAGTCTCTTAAACGGCTTCTACATAAAGCCAACTAACATCCTATACGCACGTCACGCACTTGCTATTCGTAAGCAAAATAGCAACGAAACTGTAGACACTATATGCAAGCCCTGAAACATTTGGCAAAAGATTGCAATTTCGCAAGCGTTGACAGCGAGACCAACAGAGACGACAATATTCGAGACGAGTTTATTGCCGGCATATCCTCAAATAAAATAAGAGAGAGACTCCTGGAGAACCTCTCCTTAAGCTTAGACGAGGCCCATAATAAAGCTAGATCGCTGGAAATGGCTGAAATAAATACACAACAATATAATGGTATCTCGGTAAATGCCGTTAGCGAAAACAATATATGTAATCCTGTTCCCAGTCCTAGTGGACATGATTCGGCGGCTGCATCTACGTTCCAGAGACGCAAGTGCTTCTTTTGCGGTGGCCGCGTTCACCCGCGCAAGATGTGTCCAGCTGTCGACGCGACCTGTCAACTCTGCGGCAAGAAGGGGCAGCTCGCCAGTGTCTGTCGGAGCAAGAATGCCACTAGTGCTGCCATAGTTGACCAGGATGGTATCCAACGCCTGTATCATTGCTGCATCGCCGTCGTCGTTAAGAAAGGCCACGGTCCCTGTATTTGTTAAAGGGATTAGAGCTGACGCACTACTAGACGCAGGCAGCTCTGCAAGCTTCATTAACTATGACTTTTTCCGCCTCTGTGATTTAAAGAAGAAACCAAGCCGACAAACAATATCTATGGCGTCTCTGACTCATACATTACAAGTAGAAGGACAAACGTGTCAGTCAATCACATTCGGCAAACACATTTATGATGTCGAGTTACTGATCGTGAAAAATCTCTGTTCTGACATAATTATAGGACACGACGTGCTGACGAAACATACTACTCTTGAGTTCGCGTTCGGAGGCCCAAAAGAGCCGCTCATCTTGTGCAACGTGGCCGAAGCTGCAGTTCCCGCTGTTCCCTTATTTGCTAATGTCACTCCTGAATGCAAACCGATCGCCGTCAAGTCACGAAGACATAGCGAAGACGATCGTCGTTTTATCGAAGAGGAAATAAAAAATCTTTTAAAACAAAACGTGATTGAAGAGAGTCGCTCGCCATGGCGAGCTCAGGTTTTGATTACGAAAAACTCAAACCATAAGAAACGACTCGTATTTGACTATTCACAAACTGTAAACAGATACACAGAACTGGACGCATATCCATTGCCAAACATAGAACAACTGGTATTAAAGCTTTCCAAATACTCTGTCTTCAGCGCCATTGACTTAAAGAGCGCGTACCATCAAGTCCTGATTCTCCCGGAAGAGAGACAGTATACAGCCTTCGAGGCCGCTGGGAATCTGTACCAATTTCGTCGTATCCCATTCGGCGTCACAAACGGAGTCTCTAGCTTCCAAAGGACAATTGACTGGCTTATCCGAAAAGAGAAACTAACAGGTACATTCGCATATCTTGACGATATTACCATTTGCGGAAGAACGCACGAAGAACACGACATAAATTTACAAAAAATTTTTGCTGCCGCTAGAAAATACAACCTAACCCTGAATGAAACAAAATCAATTTTCAAACGAAATTCTATCAATATATTGGGCTATGCCATCAGTAACAATACAATTAAACCAGACAGCGACAGACTGAAACCTCTTTTAGACCTGCCACCGCCGCACGATCTGCCTAGTCTGCGGAGAGTGTTGGGCATGTTCGCACACTATTCCAAATGGATACCGAGCTTCTCAGAAAAGGTGCACAAACTGGCGAATACTAAAACATTCCCTTTAGATGACAATCTCGTCAAAGAATTTCATGGTTTAAAATCTGTCATACTTAAGTCTTGTATTCATGCTATAGATGATAATATACCATTTACGGTTGAAACTGACGCATCAGAGCACTCTATAGCTGCTACTCTATCGCAAGCAGACAGACCCGTCGCCTTCTACTCAAGGACGCTCAACAAATGCGAACAAAACCATTCCGCGATTGAAAAAGAAGCATATGCAATAGTAGAATCGTTGAAGAAATGGCGACACTTCCTCATAGGAAGGCCTTTTGGTCTAATAACGGATCAAAGATCAGTTTCTTTCATGTTCAACGCACGACACCGGAGTAAAATTAAGAACGAGAAAATCCAGCGTTGGCGTTTAGAATTGGCTCCGTACAAATACGAGATTATATACAGACCAGGGAATGAAAATCACGCTGCTGATGCCCTGTCTCGTGTCTGCGCCAGCACTGATCGATCAACAAAACTGCTGTCGTTGCACGAATCCCTTTGCCATCCAGGTGTGACGAGAATGGTCCATTGGATTCGATCTAAAAACTTATCCTATTCGATTGAAGACGTTAGAAGCATGACAAACGCTTGTCGTACTTGCACAGAAATAAAACCTAGATTTTACAAACCCAACTCACAAAATCTTCAATTGAACAATCAATAGGTACTTCTGTATTCTTAAATAAAATATCATGGGACAATTGACACCAATTGACTTAGTCCCAAACTAGGCAAAGCCTGTACTATGGGTACTAGACAACGGATAAACATATTTATATAGATAAATACATACTTACATACATAGTAAACATCCAAGACCCAAGAACAAACATTCGTATTCATCATACAAACATCTGCCCCGACCGGGGATCGAACCCGGGACCTCAAGCTTCATAGACAGGGTCTCTAACCACTAGGCTATCCGGTCGTCAACACAAAGTCGTCTACGAACAAAGGTTAAGTGTTGAGAAGTTAGCTTGCTTGTGTGGTTATTATCAGTTGGTATACTGTAAATGTGACAGACGAGACTTGTCTTGTCTGCCTAATTCATGCACTAGTCTAGTGTTAAGTTGTTACACCTACACACGTATGAAGAAGCACAATCTAACTTAGGTAACCGAATTGACTGTAAGAAAGCCTCTTTACTCAACAGATGTTTTTTCGTGTTTATATGACAGTAAATTTATCCCTAATCAATGTTTTTTTTCAAGCTTAATCATTTAGGGATACCTCAAAAGGAAAAAAAGAAACTCTTATAGGGTCACTTTGTTATCCGTCCGTCTGTCAATTCGAAATAGATTAAAGTACCTACTTAAAAAGTACAACATTGACCTAGAATCATGAAATTTGGCACGAAGCAGGTCTCGCAACACGAGTGGTGCGCGAGCCCGACTCTCATTTAGTCTGTTTTTTTTTAATTTCATAGAAACACGAAGATTGACATCTGCTTAAGAAACAGCGAAAGTATTTCGCGCGCGGGTACTTGCCGCCCTGAGAAGTGCGTGCAGTTCGCACCTTCAGAATCTGTTTCAATTCAGGGTCTGTTTCATTCTGAAGGTGCGAGTTGTGCGGTACTTGTTCATTGACGTCTGCAGCCGAATGCAAGCAAACTCGGTGCTGCGCGTATAATTTATCTTGAGGCCACACCGACGACACACTACGAGACGCGCTTGTGTGAGCGCGTTTCCAAAAACACACCATAAACAATCACGCCACCTTTTGTGGGCGTGTTTTTGATAGCGAGAAACCAGGAAAACGATCGCAAAAATTGATTTCTTCCGCACCTTCTACAAACCAAGTTCCCTAAAAATTTTAAAGAGAAATATTTCAATGGGGATAATTCAATAAGTAACTAGCTCTTAGTACCTAGCTACTTCTTAGGTACATACCAAGTATCTATTCTTGACTTTACCTGGAGTGTAATCGTGTTGTGAGCACGACCGTTCCACAACGATAACGTTCCACAGCGAAAAGATCCTATAGTAACTAGGTACATGTGTTAAATAAGTGAAAATCATGAAATCGTAAAACAACATTATCATTCAAGCATTTATGATACTTGCTTATGCCCGCTTTAACTGTGCCCATAGACTGGATTGCAGATGCGTTGCCAACCTAGAGGGCTAAGATGAAATGCCTCTTGTGCCCGTCATTTCCTCGGATGTCTTACTCTCCTGCTGTAATGCGTGCTGCTTAGCGGCAGGATTACGGAGCAAGATGGTAGTACCTAGTAATCCGGACGGACCTAGTGCAAGCTAGGTCCTATACTACGGGCAAAAATTCCTCTCTTCCTTCACCTGACTTAATTTCCTAGTTTCCTCCACATTCCTCTTATCGTACGTGCTAGAAGAACCTTTTATTTTCTCCTACCTCTTTCATCTCATAATCGAAGTCTTCCCTCGAGTAGACCTTCTCAGGGTCCAGACCCAGCCTCTTCAATGCCGCAGTCAACTGAGAGTAATACTCCTCAACCAGGTGCTCGTAATGCTGCGCTCGGAACTGTTCGTCGGAGCCCGTGAAGATCAAGTACAGGAGGTCTGTGGCCACGCTTCCGGAGCGGACCGTTTGGTAGTCCACTGCTATGATTTCTAGGCTGCCGTCCTGGGAAACAAACGGAGAATAATAAGTTTTCTGTTAAAGTTTTTAATGAGACAGCTTTTGCCAATTGTACTTTTTATTGACCGTACTTCACGGACCAGCCACCCTCTGGACACCAAATGTCAGGGCGAACGTTACCGAAACGCATATGCTCAATGCACTTATAAATCTCTCTAGCCTCGAATCGCGGCTCACTTTCGATCAGGCCACTAAGTATTTCACGATCTTTACAATTGTCAGTTTTATATTATGACAATTCGAACTACATTTCCTTGACAATATGAAGCGCGCTAAAACTAAAGCTCTACAAGTCAGCAGTTGACACCGAATTGTCATTGAGCTTAGAGGCCAGATGACAAGCTATGAACCAACCACGACGCATTCCCCCGGCCCGCTCACCGCGGCTTTTTTCGTAATGACTTTCCAAATAAATTATAGAAGATGCGGTGTCCAGAGGGTAATTGGTCCGTACTGTATTTGTCTTGTGTTCGAAACATCAGATTCGAATATTCGTACTCAGGCCTCTGGTTACACATACTCACTAGTAAAATATCAGAGTTAGTACCTATTTAAACTCAGAAGTTCCCTAAGTAATTAGCTTATTATAGCAAATAGACTGTACTTGGTTTAGAGTGCGCTTGATAAAGTAATCAACACGGGGGGACGCTCAAAAGGCCTCTTAAGTTTATAGGATAAGACAACTGATACGATTACGACAATGTACGACACCTACATAAGAATCCGGAATCGACACAGTCATGTTCTCGTCCATCTGATTGCCCGAGTATCCGTATCCGGATTAATCTATATCTTATGTCTCCTGTTATACTTATATACAGACCTACATGTTTAAAACAAAGTCGGATTAGATAGAACACTTAAGTATAACTCAAGAACGGCCGAACCGATTTTTACGATCTTTGATTTATTGGACTTGTCTCCGCCCCGAATACTAGAATTAGGTACCTACTATTCAAAGAGGGAAAATTTATGAAAAAAAGTTATGAAGAAAACTATTTTTCTATGGTAACGAAGTTCGCTGGATCGGATAGTATAAAAAGAAAAGTCCTGACTGACTGATCAACGAACAGCCCAAACTCTTGGAACTTGAGGTAGAAAGTTGAATTGGCACAGAGGTTAATTTTTAACCTTCGACAAAAATGGACGAGTCAGAGTCTAGGAGTCACTAAAATTAAACAATAAGTACGTATAAACAACGCGTTTAGAATAAAGAACTTCGATGCGGAAGTCATAATACCTAGTAGCTTTGCTTTGTTACATAAATGCTAATGATATTTATATTAGCCGATATGCAACGACCACAGCATACAATATTGGTAATGATTAATACCATTATTCATTAGCGTCACTCAAGCCTCCATTAGTTACAATAGGTTTATGAATAACTATAGCTGTTGCCCGCGACATCGCCCCGTAAAAAAATGCAACTACTCGTAAGTATGTCAAATTACATTAGTAAGTAAATATACTGAGTGCAAAAGTTTTTCCACGGGTCAGGCAAAAACCTAATGTCCAGCATGCTTATTGTCTAACTAGCTCGCAATCAGCATCGTGTTCATTTTGTATGGCTTGGTATCGGAAACAGCAGCTAGCTGTCACAGTCGTACAAAAACTGACACTCCAATCAGATGACGAGTGTCAAAATAGTTACGCAATAGGGCCTCTGGTCATAAACACTTTGACTTGTAAGAACATACCTACGAGCAATGATATTAGAACTAAAGATACGTCATTGCAAGAAATCGAAATAGGTAGGTACCTAATGCAAAATGACAAAATGTCAAAATGTTCGGAACACGTGTACGTGACACGTCTTCCGAACATTTTGACATTTGCGCGCAAGTTTGAACCTTATTCGAGAGCGACTGAGGCCAAAGAGGCTACAATAATTATTGTCGCCTTTCTGCGCTTCATTTTGAATGAATGAATGAATGATAGTTTATTCGTTGAATATGGTTACAATGGGTGGAATATAAATAGTGCTTAGTATCTAGCATATTCTACCGAAAACCGGTGTGCGAATTTTACACATTTTCGGCGTGCTGATGACATATCTACTTCTTTTTATGTGTAATATCATTGCCTACGACCAATAAGTATATGTAGTTTTTGTATGGTCAAGGTTTTCTTTCTACCTAGCAGGATGTTTGTTGATCAAGATGCTAACCAGTTATACTTGGTGTTTTATTGATCTTGTATATTAAGTTTTTCTAGTTGATAACGGACAAGTAATCTTTATTAGCAAGTGCAACTGGGTCACAGACAGACGTCTACTCATCTAAGATCGGAGTCGGTAAGTACCTATGCTTAAAAATTGTGCGATCGACCATATATTATTGTAAAAATATCGTAGAGGTGTTTAGATACTTGAAAGCACGCTACCCGGTCCGATATTATCGGATGGTTACTGGTGACTGTAGGTACTTATTCAGATTACAGAGGCTCAAGTACGAACATTCGAAACCTGCGTAACGTAATCGAGTAGTCAAACGTTATCGAGATATTTGTATGACGAGCGTATTGGCAGTAATGGTTGCTAACCTATAAAGCGACCGGTTGCCATAAACAAAAAAGTTGAAGTTGAAGTTGACGAGCGTATTTGGAACAAAAATTTAGTATGACGTTTCTCGATTTCGATTTTCGACACGATAACGTAACGTTACGCAGGATTCGTAAACTTCGTGCTTGGCCTACTGAGGTATTTTGACTAAGTAAGTTCAATTACATTGCTTTTATATCATAATCCGATACTCATTTAGGTATGAAGCTACCGCAAGGTTTCTGGGTACCTACGGCCACAAACTTGTTTGATACTAAACTTTCTAACTTACTTCCTTGGTCTTGTGCATCAAGTTGCTGGGTCGGAAGTCCCCATGAGTCAGCACGCACCGCCGCAGCGGCTTATAGAACTCCCTTATCTTCACTACGGTCTCCTTCATGTACTCTGCAAGTCTCCCTCGGTTCTCCTCCTTCGTTACCACTACCACATTCTCTACCATCTTCCCCCACACTGTCTTCATCTTTTCTTCCGTCCCCTTAAACTCAAACAACATCTTATCCGCCACTTTTGCGAATTCTTCAGGTTTCTCTTGTGCGTACGCGAAGGATAATGCGTGGATTTTCGCTAATTCTTTAACTGCTGTCTTAGCGTATTCCCAGTCTATAGATTTTAATCTATCATAAGTCGTATATCCTTTAGCTGATAGATCCTCTAACACAATGGTTTCTTCATAAAGTGTCGGGTTACAGCCGTAGTATTTAGGGAAGCGTAGTCTATGTTCTCCGGGCACATTGTTCTTGTCTTCTAATTTACTGTAAACATCGACGAGTTTTTCGTAAACGAATCTCTCAGTTTCGTAAAACTGGTTTACAGGTACGTCTTCACGCAACATACTTCCAATATTCGCTACTTTAGCAAATAATTTCAAGTCGTCTTTCCCTTCTGCTGTGATTGTGATGAGGAATAATTCCGAGGTGTAATTGCCTCCCCCCGTGGACATGGGGGAGACGGTGACGTCATAGTTGTCGTATTTCTGCGCGAGCGCAACTTTGTCGAGGAGGCTGCGCATTGACAGTTGACCGTCCGTCATGTTTGTGCGCGGGCGACTAAACCACAAATTACTCAATACTCAACACAGTTAACTAAAGCGCGAGATGAAGCAGTAAGAAGATAGTCCACTTTATAAATTAACGCCGCGTCATTCGAAGTAGTTCTGATTTGTCGCGTCTACGTCAAGTATGTTTTGTTTGTATGCTGTATCTTTATGAGTTGATTAAGCTGATTGATAAGCTAGTAAATGAAATGAAATTACTATTTAATTCATCATACCAATATCTGCCTCGACCGGGGATCGAACCCGGGATCTCAAGCTAAGATGCATGTTGTTAATTTTGTCATGGTCGTGAGAGACAGTGAGAAAAGCGTTGCTTATAATAGCAAGAATCTGAAACATGGCTGTGGAAGCGAGATAATGACTTCTAACATAAGAGTACGATTATAATAACTACCCGGCTCAACCATACTTCGTAGTTAGGTATAAATTTCACGTCTCAACACCCGTTTCGAAGGTGTTCGCGATAATGTGTCAAATGCTCAGAGAATAGTACGTTACCAATACGTGCCGTAATATTTAGACGTTAAGGCGAACGCGATCGTTACGTTTTCTTGTGTAAATTTACACTAGCCAGGCTCTGTGTAATGTAGGTAATAAACCATTGAAACAAGCGTTCTAAAGTTAACTAACGTTTGGTGTGAAACTGGACAAGCGTTTATTTTATATTGAGTGCGCCATCTTGTTTTGCGTTGTGTGTGGCCGCCAATCAAATGGAGCTGTGGACTGGCCAGGCATGGTTTATTGTTATCGTCCAAATTTTGTATTTACGACTTACATCATACAGCCATTAAAACTGCGCAGATTATGCAAGATAGTAGGTAAATGAACCGGCGAATAATTTTGTTTTTAATATACTTTATGTATGTGGTTAAAAATGTGCAAATTAACCTTTTTCCTAAATTTAGGAGTTAAGACATCTCAGCCTCTTCTAGTGTAATATTCTTGACAAAAGAAAACGTCTCGATCGCGATCACGTTGACGTCTCAATTACTTAATATATATATAGCGGCACGTAATTGGCAATGTACCTATACTATTCAGATATTATCTATCTTAATAATTAAGGTAGTTGCAGTTCAACAGGTCAACTAAACTAAACTAACTATCTGTTATCAGCTTCAATTCAGCGAGCCCATTCATACTTTTCTACAGGAGTCAATTGACAAAGAATTGCTCTATGTAGGTAGCTATGAATGACAATCAACATCAACAAGCAACATACATAATACTACAAGTTAATACTACAAGTTAATACTACAAGGTCTTTGATCAAGGTGTCGGTCGGTCCGTCGGTAAGTATAAACTTCAGTGTCACTGTTGAGACAGAGATTTGAACTAGGTTATACGTACACCTGTATACCTTTGGGTATATCTGTAAAAAATAAATCGTGTATTGATGTTTTAAATCCCCGACGACAAAGAGGGATGTTAGCTATAAGTTTGATCTGTGTATCTGTGTAGTGTGTATCAGTGTGTCTGTGTATCTGCCTGTGGCATCATAGTTCCCGAACGGTTGGACCGATTTCGATGCAGTTTTTTTAATCGAAAGCTAGTTTAATTGAGATGGTTGTTAACTAAGTTTCATTAAAATCAGTTTATCCGTTTTTGAAATATTCAACTTTGAAATGACAATGTCTTGGGTGTTTCAACTTTTCTAAATTGGTTATAGGTAACATAATGAAAACTGATAACAAATGTGTTAAGTAAATTGAGTTTTTATCTTTCCCGCAATATTCTTGTCCGTCAAAAGTACGTTTAGCTTTAACCGGCTCTATGTCACCAACTCTACAAATGTCAGTTTTCAATGCCAACTCGGTCTCAATTGTTGATTTGAAAAGCTTTTGTTTTAGCGCACTTCATATTGGCAAAGAAATGTAGTTCGAATTGTCATAGTTAACTGACAATTATAAAGTTGGTGAAATAGGTGCTTGATAGTCAATTACAAATAAGTAGTTCACTCTAGTTCCTTCAGAAGGGCGCTCGTCAGCGCAAACGTTCCTTCAGAAGGGCGCTCGCCAGCGCAAACGTTCCTTCAGAAGGGCGCTCGCCAGCGCAAACGTTCCTTCACAAGGGCGCTCGCCAGCGCAAACGTTCCTTCAGAAGGGCGCTCGTCAGCGCAAACATTCCTTCAGAAGGGCGCTCGCCAGCGCAAACGTTCCTTCAGAAGGGCGCTCGTCAGCGCAAACGTTCCTTCAGAAGGGCGCTCGTCATCGCAAACGTTCCTTCAGAAGGGCGCTCGTCAGCGCAAACGTTCCTTCAGAAGGGCGCTCGTCAGCGCAAACGTTCCTTCACAAGGGTGCTCGCCAGCGCAAACGTTCCTTCAGAAGGGCGCTCGTCAGCGCAAACGTTCCTTCAGAAGGGCGCTCGTCAGCGCAAACGTTCCTTCACAAGGGCGCTCGCCAGCGCAAACGTTCCTGCTGCCCTGGAACCCCAGATCGTGCGGAACGATGGCAAACGCCCCGACGGGATGTCGTTGATCCCTTGGAGGATGGGCCGCGCGCTGGTATGGGACGCTACTTGCGCAGACACCTTGGCAGCGTCCTACCTCCCCACGACCAGCAGACGTGCCGGCGCGGCGGCGGATGCCCGGGAACGGCTCAAGGCCAACAAATACGAGTGTCTCGGCGCCCAGTACGAGTTCGTTGCATTTGGTGTCGAGACGCTCGGTTCGTGGGGCAAGGTCTGAGCAAGCGCCTGAAGGAGGCAACAGGTGACCCTCGCGCAGGCAGCTTTCTCGCCCAAAGACTGTCTATAGCAATTCAGCGCGGGAATGCTGCCTGCGTAATGGGCACCCTACCCAAGGGTCTAGGTTTAGATTATTTTCAGTTTTTAGTCCTATACTGGGGTTGAAATTTCACAGTTCCTTCGCCAGTTTAAGGAAACCTCACGTTTCATAGTCAGGGTCTCTAACCACTAGGCTATGCGGTCGTCGGTTTTAACGTGACTTTAAGTCCCGTTTTCTATGAAAATAGTTTTAGTTACCCCAGTTATGGTTCCGGTTTGTTCTGTAATCTGTACCTATTTATTATTTATGACGATAAGGTGTCAAACGTTTGGACTTTTACCTTGAATATTTCTTAGTATTTTGGGCTAAAGATTAAACGTTAGTAACAAACAAGTGAATGCAATAAGGATATCAAAATTACTCGCATCAATAATTACAATGATAAGGGATATTATTAGATTTGTTTGTGACCAATTACTAATAGCGACTTCAAATCATTGGTAAAAATGGTAATTTCTTATATTTTATTGTATGTAGCTAAGTGACGACCGTATAGTATAGCCTAGTGGTCAGAGAACAAACTGGTTTTTAATGTTTGTACAAAAAAAACTATGTTCTTTATTTAAACATCACCATAACCGCAAAGACAATCAACTTATTTTAATATATCCTATGTCTCTCCCACAACTGAGACGAATCTAATAACACCTCATAATTATGTTGAAATCCGTCAAACGGACGGACGGACGGGCGGAAACGGCCGCAGAGCGTGCCAAAAGAATTAAACATACATACATATCTACATACATACGCTCGAAAAACATAACCCACCTTCGGCAGTTGGATAAAAAAAGGATAGACCAGAGGCGGTTGTATTGCATCAAAGCGTAATTGCAACTAGTTTTGATTGAAATAATATTCAACAAATATGGGTTAAATGGGTTACGACGAATGAAAGTTTTGTTTCCTATTCGCAACTTTAATAGAGAAATAGAAATGGACACGACGTGGTGTAAAATAGAACTGGTGTTGTTTTCTGTTCCACTGCTGTTAAACTATGCTCAATTGCACCAATTGGATAATCTTTCAGATCTATTCTGCTCGTTGCCTAGTATCCATTCACACGATAGTTCTGTGCTGTGTCGTTCAAATTTTGTCTCACATTTAGATCTGTTTGCAGATTTATCAAAAGCGAATTTTCCAAAGGGTTTACGAAAGGAAAAGTGCAGAAGTTTCATTCAACAAACAGACCGAGTAGGCAATAACCTAAATAATGTTTTGTTATCACTCGATGTGGTAAAAATGTGATAGGTACAGATTATTCGTAGATAATGGGACAATCAAGATAACACTCCTAATAAATAGACTAAATCGGAATCAACACAAATAAAATAAACATTTACACCATTATGGAGACACCTAAAGATACGGTATCAAATTTGATTGCGAGAATTGCGGAAGAATTAAAATATGTAGACTACGATGCCGACATCAAAGAAGTTAATTCCAACGGTGCTAACATTACTTCTGTGCTGTTCCTGGTGACTTTAAGAGCGAAAGATAAAGAAGAACTAAATCTTTTCGCAAAAGTGGCTGTTATGGCTGACAACATACGCAAAACATCTCCAATCCCTTGCCAATACACAACAGAGATTAACTTTTACACAAAAGTGCTGAAGCAATTCGAGTTGCTGCAAGAGAAACACAGCGTCCCTGCGGAGCACCAACTGGTCTTCCCAAAGGTCTACGGAATCAACGACCAGTATCTTAACGAGACCATAGTCTTAGAGAATCTAATGGCAGCAGGCTACAAAACTCATGACAGACAGAAGACCATAGACGTAGAATACGCGTCTACAGCTATAGAATTGATGGCAAAATTCCATGCTCTCTCATTAGCTTATTACAAGGAAGACCGAGAAGATTTTGAAGAAGTTCTAACTAAATTTACATTTGACACGTCTGCCTTGGAATCTATAGTAGGAGTGCTGAAACCCAAAATGTTTGGCACGGCGATTTCGGTAGCTTCAGACGAGAACAAGGAAAAGTTGGAGAAGTTTTTGGAGGGTGAAGGCGAAGAGGACAAGTTACTGCAGTTTTTAGGTTTCTATCATAATAAGGAGTCGCGACTGCTGGGACACGGCGATTTGAAACCCAGCAACCTGATGCACAGACGACGAGTAAGTATCTGAAGTATTCTGTAGTAAATAGAAATCTAAGTATTAATTGTATTTGTAGCCTACTTTCCTACAGATATCCTATTGTCTATACCATCTATACGTAATCCTAATTAGTAGTAATAATAGAAAAACTCTCTGTCTTATAATTAATTATTTACATCTTATACCTACTTATTATGTACACTTAACACACAAACACTATAATAATAAAATGAAACCATACATAGGTACCTAAATATTTATCCAGGGTGTCCCAAGACTATGCGACATGAAGGAAGTAGTATTATTTAATTTACAAAACAATGCAGTGTCTTCATAGAGAAAAATATACGACATATCTACTAGTCTTGGGACAATGTCATAAAACAAAGACAATAATAGCATTTTATCGACTGGTCGATAAGAACTGAATCGACCATAAAATTCCATAATGATTATCGAACCTGTTTACACAATTTTACGACAACCGGTTGAGAAATGCGACCTCTAGAGGCTAATACAGCCGGATATACGAAAGCATTTTTTGTCCAAGCTGAAACTGAGAACAGTAACTTTATATGCTCTTTTATTTATCACCAACTACATTGTTTGGTGTACCGAATTTGTGTAAAAAAGTTGAGATGATAGCAAAATGGTTGCGTCTTACGTCTTAAGCATTTTTCGCACATTATTACACTGTTTCTAATTTTAATTTCCAGAACGGCAAACTAGAAATGATCCCCATAGATTTCCAAATGATTCACACGTCGAGTCCGGTCATTGACCTGATGTATTTCTTCTTCACGGGAGCCGACGAGGAGTTCCGCAGACAGCACTACCACAAACTGTTGGATCAGTACTATGGATATCTGAAGCTGGCTCTGGACAGACTCGACTTGGACAATGAGGAAGTGTACCCGGAGAAACAGTACAGGAAGGAATTGGAAGAGGTTAGTTGATACTGGATTTTGCTCATCCATACCTATAAGCCCACTGTTGGCTACAGGCCTCCTCTCAAAATGAGAGGGGTTAGACTATAGTCTGTGGGAACTATAGTTCCCACGCGGGCTTGGTGCGGATTGAAAACTGCACACACATCACTGAATTGCTTTGGCAGTGAGTGCAGATTCCCTCACGATAAACTCCTAAAACTCAGAGGTCAGGGCTCGAAAACACGACTCTCTGCTTGAGAGGCCACAGGTCAAATCACTAGGCTATCACGGCTTTTCATCACTTCTCTAATACCTACTTAGCTTTTCATGACGAAGCCTGTTGCGGATGAGGAAGTAGTATTTAATTTTAATGTAATGCCTTCTCTTTGCTTCCAGGCGAAGATGGTAGGCCTTATGATTGGAGTTGTCCTGCTGCCAGTGATAACAGTGGCGGAGGAAAATCTGCCATCTTGGGATGATGCTGCAGACTTTGCGGTGCCCGGCAGCGAGCTGTACCGGGAGAGATTCAATGGAGTGCTCAACAACTATAATGAATGGGGGTTACTTTGATTGTATCTAAAACAAGAACACATGTAAAGATGTGATAAAGGAGCGAGCTTTACCGCAGTTTTCGGGGATCACGGTAAAACCGAGGTCTTGCGAGAGGGCAATCAGACTCTGGGTAACGCTCAAGTGTACAGCATTGTTGGGGACGTCCAGTCTAATGAAAAGAGGTTTCAAATCTATCTATCTATAAGTAGGTATATGTAAAAAAAAGTCGTGTTAGGTAGTTAGAACACTTATAACTCAAGAACGGCTGAACCGATATTTATGATCTTTGACTTGTTGGATTTGTCTCGGCCCCGAATAGCCGAATAACTATTACAATATCGGAAAAATGAACAGATTAAAAATTATACAGAGAGAGTTTTCAAATAAATTAGGTTTTGACCTCCGCCATCTTCCGCAATTGATAACTCACATCACCCATACATAGTTGGCGGTACGAAATTCGCCAGGCCAGGCTCCTATTTCACCAACTCTACAAATGTCAGTTTTCAATGACAATTCGGTATCAATTGATGACTTGAGGAGCTTTTGTTTTAGCGCGCTTCATATTGGAAAAGAAATGTAGTCCGAATTGTCAATGTAAACTAACAATTGTAAAGTTGGTGAAATACGCACCAGCTATTGATAAATAATATGGCACTGTGGATGGAATAATATAAAGATATTTTTAATGCTTGTTTTTATTATAACTGTTGTACGGTCAGGTGCAAAAATATGTATCGAATTAATCCACCACAAAAACAATACCACAAGCTTACTTCGACATTAAAGCTACGGGACATATTTTTGAGTAAGTTGTATGCACCCATATTTTTGCAGTTAACTGTACAGTCCACCAACTTGATTCCAAGGCCACTATAGAACCATGTCACAGTGAATTTTTGTATTCTACGACAGCGTATGATTTGTAACGTCGGCTTCCAAGTACAAAAAACTTGTTTTCAATTTGTTACGGTCATTAGGTACTGTTGTGTATAATGTACTGTATTATATCTATAATAACAGGTACCTATCATGCTCACAAGGTTTAATCGGTTAGTAGTTTAATGATGGCAGATAACGATACTAAACATGATGCAACGGCAAAATGGCTATACCCTACTAGGGGAGTTAGTACGCGCGCCATTTTGTCGCTTGTCACTCAGTGCGTCCTTCACTGATTCCATCACTATGAAAGGGGCGCACTGCGCGACAAGCGACAAAATGGCGCGAAGTGCTACATGTGCAGGGTCCATGTATATTTAGTTTTAAGACTAATATTTGTACATGCTTGCTGAATAAATGATGATGATGAATACTAAAGAGGGAATTAACTCACAGACAGTGACACACGCGGCTGACATGATGACTCGATTGAGGTGGTAGAGAAACGCCTACCAGATGAAACATGGCACAAAAGTAAAGCTAAGTGTAATTGACAAGGCGTTGCCTGGGCTATAAATGCTAGTTTTAGATTTCAAATATCTCGTTCAGTATTTGAAATAAGGCTTTAATATTTCAACTCGTAATTAAAGACTATTAGTATGTCTTAGGTACCCCAAAGATTGTACATGATTGTAGACAAAATCCTCTACAGTTTTTTTTAAAGCTAGGCCGGCCTCGGCACTTTTATCGTAATGAGAAGAAATATTGTATTTGCGATTGAATGAAAAGTAAATTAATTATTGGATCTTCTTTTTGGTTAGACAAAAATCAAATCAGTACTTAATAAGAATACCCAGACCCCCAGACTCGTTACTGGATTATAGCATTAGGTACCTCGCTCGAGTAAGTAAAAAGTACAAAAGTATAATTGTAATTATGTCTTTGCCTTTAAGTAATTGTAACAACATAGTACAGAAGTATAATTTACGGAAATAGACGAAATACCGAATGAATATTTTTACTTCTTCTGAGGTGGATTATATTATTTGTATTTTGTATAAGTTTTTCATTACATTATCTTTCCATACTGTACGAGAGAAAAAGAAACAACTCACATCCCAATTTTATTATAGCGCCTAGACAAAATGTTAACTAATTGTTGTATATTACAAAATCGGATTTTCGTTAGCCACTAGCAGCAAAGATAACGTTGCAGTTACCCGATCAGAGGCAAAAAGGAACACAGCGATTCGCAACAGAATAATTTTAAACTTTACGATTGTGTGTTAAGCTTCAAGTTTGAATGAGCTTGTTGCTTGATTTATGGCTTTTTTTATTTCATCGTACCAACACACACGTTTCACCAATCATCTTGTTGTTTTCTGTACTTGTTGAATTGTACCTTATCGTGTGTAGCCCAAAGTTGGGAATTCAACTGGGTAGATTATGTTGTGGGGCTCCAGGAGCCTTGTGTCCGGACACGTAAATAGTTGCACAACCTAACGTTATCTATATCAATATTATCAGTGAACTAGAGTTTTGCACAACGATTTGAAAATGTATTCAATAAATAAAGATATTCAGTTGACTTTTCTTAATTTTAAGCAGTGTCGTTTCATAGTTCCTCGTTCTTATAAACATAACCTCAAAATTGATTTGTTTTGAGACTTAATTGTGGTGAAGTGGGTTTAGTTTTTGTGTTATCGTTTATTAGAGTGCAACATTTTAGAAACAATATGGCAGACTTAAAGGAAAAAATAATAAAAATATCGAAAAAAATAGCGGAAGAACAGAAATTTGAAGACAAATACGAATTGGACGTTAAACAACTAACTACGGATGAAAACAGTTACTCGTCAGCAATCTTCAAAGTCACAATTTCAGAACCAAATCGTGAGTTAAAAATTTTCGCTAAAGCCGCGAATATTAACGAAGATTTCAGAAACAGTTCATACGCTAAAATATTCGTCGATGAAGTTTACTTTTACAGAGAGTTAGCGGGAAAATTTAAGGAAATAGAAAATCGGCACGGAATTGAAGATAAAGAAAAAGTTCTACTTCCCAAATTTTATGGAGGTGATACTACTTACCGAGAAGAAACGATAGTTCTTGAGGATATAACTAGCAGAGGGTTTGTAGCTCATGATCAGCAGCTGCCCTTTAACTGGGAATACGCTTCAAAGGTAGTAGAACAAATAGCAAAATTCCACTCTCTCTCATTTGTTTACAGTGTAGAAAATCCTTCTGAATTCGCAAAGATCCTTGAAGACAAACCTTACCATATATTTGATACTAAAATAATGAGAGATGTAGCATTCGATATGACGATACCACTGGCTCTAAATGCCTTGGAAGGAGAGAAAAGAGAGAGGCTACAGAAATATTTGGACAGCAAGGATAGATTTGAAGAGATGCTGCAATTGTATCGACAGGCGCCTAAGAGGGTTATCGTGCACGGGGACTTCAAGACAAACAACTTGATGCATCGGTGGCATGTGAGTTATGGATGGAATTTTATTTAAACCTTTAGGTAGGGTGTGTTATAACATAATATATTCCGTAGAGCTTTTTCCTTGCACATCTTATTCCCACTAGGTATTTGAACATAAATGATACATCTGGTGTCTTTTCATTTGGCCAAAAAACGTTTGTCAAACTGATTAATTTCCCGAAATGCTTTTTTTTTACTTCAGGATTAATTTCAGGGCCATCTCGTAGAACCAACCTACCTACCTACTTACGAAGCTACGAACCTGCAAAGGTTAGGTGAGGTTTCTTGTATTTTTTTAATGAGGCTTTGGTACACCTGGTGTGACCATGTTTGACAAACGTTTTATAGCAAACATTAGTAAACTGGGCGGCTTTATCGTTACTGAGCGATCTCCACCAGGCAACCATTTTTTACCAGTCCAACCTAACCGAACCACTCAATATCTATAGCTAGACTTAGAGGAATCTCATAAGCTCTTACTATAATTCCAGGATGGGCAATTAGAAGTGATGCCAGTGGACTTCCAGATCATTCACGCAGGAACACCCGTCACTGACCTCTTATACTTCATCTTCCTGGGTTCAGACGAAGCATTCAGAAGACTCCACTATGATGAGTTGCTCAACCATTATTATGAGCACCTGAAGAAGGCCTTGGGGCTTATGAAGTTGGAAGTTGATGATGTGTACCCAAAGTCAACTTTTGAGGAGGATTTGAAAACGGTAATGAGAAGACGAATTGGGAGCCAACGAGACTGCTACTCTTTTTTTTCTGGTCTACAGATATTTTAGACAAGCCCGTAATGATAATAGTCATAAGTGTTTGACGAGATCATTACAGACTTATCATACCTTATCCTTGTCATTCAATGTCAAAGGATCACTTTACAGTTTAGTTAGTTTAGGTAGCTTATCGGTCCCTTAGCCCACTAGGATTCTGCCATCCGTTGATAGATATTTTTGTAGCTATTTTTATCTGCATTTTTTCATCCTTAGCAGAGGTTATGATTAAAGGCAAGCTTTTTGCCGGCTGTAGGTACTTTTTGTTGACTGCACTTATTTTGTCATTCAACTTACTTATCCATAAAAAAATTCAAGCCAATCCGTCCATTGATAGTGAGTGGAATTTTATTTGCAAGATTTGATCCGAACACATACTTACATACAAAGATCGCAAGTTTAATAAAAGCTTGTCATAACATCATTTTCCTACTAAAACAGCGAGGACAGTTTTTGTAGATCCGAAAATCAATGATACAGCTATTTCTTTCCCTCTCACCTCGCAGGCACTGCCAATTGGGCTGGCAGTAGCGCTGATGATTCTGCCCATGATCCTCGTGGACTCTGATGACGCCATGAAGCTGGAAGAAGACCTGTCTCCCAGCAGCCATACCTTCAAGCCTAACCAGTTGTACCCCACCCGGATCAACGGGATAGTCGATGACTACGTGAAGTGGGGAATTTTGTGAAACTGTTTCACTTTTGACTTCCGAAAAATTAAAAAAAAGAACTTTCTTGTTTTAAAAAATGTCTCTGGCTATCTGTGTTCTAAATTTGAATTTGGTGACTTGAATATTTTATTGATTTTTTGACATTTGAAAATACATTGTGTCGGTTGTTTTTCAAAATGGATAAAATTTAACAAAGAGCGGTGATTAAGTTTCTTTATATGAAGGATACGAAGGGGCTTGATATTTATGAAGAGTTAAAGAATGTTTTGGGTGAATGTGCTCTTTCTTACACCACAGTAAAAAACTGAGTGGCTGAGTTTAAACGCGGCCGTACAAGTGTCCAAGATGAAGCACACCCCGGACGTCCAAAAATCGTCACGACTCCGGAAATGGCGTCCAAAGTACATGATATAGTTTGCTGTCTGAAATAGCTGACACTACAGGTGTTTCGAAAGAACGGGTACATCACATCTTAAGTGACGAATTAAATATGAAAAAGTTATCCCCCCGTTGAGTGCCGCGTTTGCTTACGCACGATCAAAAAAGAATTCGGGTGCAAAACTCGAAGGCATGCTTGGATCGTTTTCAGAGAAATAAAGCAGATTTTATACATCGATTTATAACAACAGATGACATGGGTTCACCATTACAAGCTAAAATCAAAAATTCAATCAAAACAGTGGACTGAATCTGGGTGTTCGGCTCCTAAAAAACTATGGCTGTAAAGTCGGCTGGAAAAGTGATGGCTTCTGTCTTCTGGGATGCAAATGGAATTTTCTTTATAGATTACCTTCTCAAAGGTCAAACTATTAATGGAGAATACTACGCTAATCTTTTAGATAAGCTTTATCAATGTATTCAGCAAAAACGACCAGGTTCAGCAAAAAAAAAAACATCTTCCATCAAGACAAACGCAGGGGTTCACACTTGTGTTAAAGCTTTGGCAAAAATCAACGAATTGAACTACGATTTGCTGCCCCACCCACCTTATTCGCCTGATCTAGCACCATCAGACTTCTACCTTTTCCCCAAGCTAAAAAATTTTTTGGGTGTACAGAAGTTTGCCACAAATGATGAAGTTATTGCCGCCGTAGAAGAGTATTTTGAAAGATGTCATTTTATAGAGGGCATTACAGCTTTAGAACGAAGATGGAACAAGTGCTTAGAGCTACATGGAAAGCATGTTGAAAAATAAAATCAATTTTATCACGCCAACCTAAGTATTTTTTTATTAGGCTAGTTACTTATCATCCCGCCCGCGTACCTAATTAGAAAAACAGAACACCTGTTCATTATTCGTCCTAGCAATAGGAAATTTAATAAATATTTAGCCATAATCTAATTTTATTAACACCGTTTTGTTTCCTGCAGAAAGCTGAATCGGTTTACTAGAAAGCAATTTGCTGTAGTAATTCCATCAGGCGTAGCTGTTGGATAAACGTAAGATAAATATCCTTGTGCTCGACACTGACCTAATGTTTGACACCTTCAACCTTATGTCATGGCAACAGAGGTGACAGATGGGTGTCAACTATTGGGCATTAGAGTGTCGAGCATCGGGATGTTTACCATAATTATAATAATCCAAAAAAAAAATTAGAACAACATAAACAAATGAGATACTTAATTCACCCTTATTTTTTTAATGGCCTATGTACGGTGTCCCAGTGCTGGGCAAGGCTTCCCCTTTCTCCTTCCACGTATTGTGTCCTATTAAAGACGTGAAAAATAATAATAGGTATAAATGATTTATTTTAATGAACATTTCTAAATCATGCCCCAGCGTTTGTAGTCAGCCACGAGCGCTCGGAACCGTTCGGCGAACAGTTCGGTGTGCCGCGGCACGAACTGACCCTGTAGCAGACAAATAAATATTTCCTTCACCGAAAAGCTCATGATAAATTACAAATGTAATTTCGCACATAAATTTCGAAAAACACAGAGGTGCAAGCCGGGGTTTGAACCCACGATCCTCTGATTGAGAGGGCATAGGTCAAACCACTAGGTTATCATGGCTTCACAATACAATACAATAACTCTTTATTGAACACCACATAACGGGCAAATCAAAAAATAAGACACAAAAAAACCAAATACCTATGTTTCTGCTCGGTTGTTGGTCATTAAGCTATACATTATGAGGGGTTTATGCCTGGCGAGCCACGAGATGCGGCTCCAAATAACATATACTTATGTGGTTTTAAGCAAAAGTTTCTGCTACAAACATCATAAAATATCAGAGTTGATTACCAATTCAAAACATGGCGCTTCTTCAGGCGCTATGGTTACGAACGGCAACGCCATGGCGCCAATGTATACGCCGTATTGAAGTTTCTGCAATTAAAAAAGTAAGTAACTGCCTAAATAGATAAAAAAAACATCTCTTCACTTTAGGTGTAGGGGAAGTAACCTAATTTATTTTTATCAATGAGATTGTTCGTCGAGCAATGGTATCGGTTCATGTGCCGTGCGTTTTGGAGCCCCCGGGTTTGAGCCGTACAGACGGTAAAAGGCCTGACGGTCTTACGCTGATTCCATGGCGGAGGGGCCGTTGTCTCTTGTGGGATGCGACTTGTGTCAGCACGTTTGCTGCGTCCCACTTGGGTCAGACCGTCAGGCGTGCGGGTTCCGCGGCGGAGAATGCCGCGAAATTGAAGCACACTAAATACTCCGCTCTGGAATCGGCGTATGATTTTGTGCCGGTCGCGGTCGAGACGGCTGGGTCCTGGGGCACTGAGGCTCGCGAGTTGTTCAGGGAGCTAGGCCGTCGATTGCGAGGCAAGGGCTGTGACCCTCGCTCTGGGTCGTATTTGGTGCAACAGGTCTCCATTGCCATTCAGCGGGGTAATGCTGCTGGTATTATGGGGACCTTTGAGCCGGGTACGATGCGGGGTGGGGGGTTTTAGGTTAGGGTTTTTTGACGCAGCATGTTGCTGATGATTTTCTGTAATTTAGGTTAAGCTAGTTGACGAGGCCTGTTGAAAAAAAAAAAAAAATATTATAACTTAAGTTTTATTGTGCCGTTTGTGACCAAATAAACATTAAAACATTAAAATTTATTTTTTCTATCATTTTATTCTACCACTTTGTCGTCGTGATTAAGCAATGATATGTCCTTACCAAATTACAGCTTTCTAGTAGCATGAGTGTCTAAGCCAAGCCGTGGACGGACGGACTGTCGGGACACGGTGAAACTATTAAGGTTTCTTGTTTAGTACGGAACTATTATAGTTAAAAAGAATCAACAAAAACAGACGAATTCTTTGATCTTATTTAACACGGAGATGTGGCAAAAAAATAGAGATGAGATTTTATACCATCTAATTATGATCTAATGATACCTAAATCTTACCTCCTTCATATCGCTGTGAAACTCCTCCCTCCCGTACACCTCCCCAGCCTGTATCCCCAGGCTTTCCATCGCCAGCACCAACTCCTGGTAGTAACGGTCCACCAGCCGGTGGAAGTGCTGCTCCCGGAACTGCTGGTCTGAGCCCATGATGATGAAGTAGATCAGGTCTGACACGGGGCAGCCGAAGCGGACTGTCTGGTAGTCTACTGGGATCACGTCAACTTTTCCATCCTACAATGCAAGAACTCTTTACTGATCACCACATGACAAACCAAATAGAAAAAGTTAAAAAGGAAAATACAAGATAGTGCAGGTAGATATGGGTGGCTTAAACGCTACAGAGCGATCTCTTCCAGAGCTACCGAACAACGGTTAAATAATTACCGATAGTGTCTTCTTTCAACCTCTACATTGGCGGAATCATCGATGGTATCGATGGAGTTATCATCATCACCAGCCTTTTTTTTACGTCCCACAGCTGGGCACAGGCCTCCTCTCAGAATGAGAGGGCTTGGGCTATAGTTCCCACGCAGGCCCAGTGCGGATTGGGAACTTCACACACATTATTGAATTGCTTCGCAGGTGTGTGTAGGTTTCCTCACGATGTTTACCTTCACCGAAAAGCTCATGATAAATTACAAATGTAATTCCGCACTTAAATTCCGAAAAACTCAGAGGTGCGTGCCGTGGTGTGAACCCACGACACTCTGCTTGAGAGGCCATAGGTCAAACCACTAGGCTATCACGGTTATATTTTTTAAAAATTGAATTGAATTGATCTCTTCCAGGAAATCATAATACCCATAATAACAACGGAACAATGGAGATAATTTATGAAGTTAAATAGTTGACTGCCAAACCTAAGTCCTTCTTTGTTGGGAAAACAATGTCGGTAATTGAAGGAGCAGTCTTATAAGCTAGTAATTAGTTTACCATGGTAACTGTGAAACGTACTAGTAAAGTAGTCTTGTATCATTTTATTAATCTGTTTTTGCCAAAAATAGATAGAATGACAGTGCTCTTAAAAATAAAACGAATCTTATCATATCACACTCGTACGCGATGTCGGATGATGTCAATACAATCTAGATAACATTCACTAGTTTGTTATTAATAGCTGGAGCTTGATAAAAATGCTTAAACATGCACAGTTGCTTCACTCTTGCACAAACAACACCAATGCTGCAAGAAGAAGAGCCAACGTAACTAAAACAAATGCTCAACAACCTTATTGCATTATTTGCTCACCAATTTCTTGAGCATCAAGTTGCTCGGCCGATAGTCACCGTGAACCACCACCGCTGTCTTCCGAGCTTCGCTGAACTTCAGCATCTTGCTCCAGCCCACACAGTTAAGATGACGAGCCACCGTCTCCCGATCCTCCTCATCCACCACCGCCAAAGCCCCGTCAATCAACCCTTGCCACTGCTCGCCATCCGTCCAAGGAGGTGTCTTCAATGCTTTATCAACCTTCAAAAACTCTTCAGGACGTTCCTTGGCAAATGCCAGCGACAGAGCGTGAAACTTAGCCAATACTTCAGCAGATTTCGCAGCATATTCCCAATCTATATACTTAAACCGATCAGGAACGTCGTAGCCTCTGCTCACCAAGTTGTCCATGACGATTGTCTGAGTTCCATCGGCCCCGCTGCAACCGTAATACTTAGGGAACACAAATCGGTCAGTGACTCCATGTTTGTCTTGAATTTCCTCGAAAACGCTTGCTAGTTGTGTGTAGACATAGTCTTCAATTTGGAATATTTTGGTTAGCACCAAGATTGCATCCTATCGTAGCGACTTTAGCAAAGAGTTCAACTGTTTCTTCAGGTGTTGTTATTGTAGCAGCGAAAAGTGCTGACGTGTAGTTCGCTCCAGGAGTAGTAATAGGCTTGACCTTAACTATGGAGTCCTGTGGATATTTCTTTACTACTATGGAGCTGAGAACTTTTTTCAGCGTTTCTTCGGCCGGCATTGTGGAATACGAACGGCTCGGCAACTGGATGGTTACGAAATGGTTATCATTACGAGATTACGTATCACTGTTTACTGCTTTTATCTCGAGTGGGTAACTAATATTTATTCAAGCAATGACGGCTTGTGATCATCATAATATTTAGTAGGTAATTCACAATCTCATTAATCTTTGTTCTAGTTAATTTAAAATTGAGATTATCTTAACAGTATTCTATTACATCTTAGATTTTAAAAGTTTAATGTCTTCATATTTATGTATCACTCAAGAAAGTTGAATCATTTAATTATGAAGTTTTAGCTAAAAACATGAAACACTTGTCTTAACTATCCGATAGGATGCCCGTGCGACGCGGAACACGACTAACTAAATTTAAATCCGTGAGATACTTAATAGACACGGAAATAGTACGAGATGTGTTTTCAGAACAACATTTGGACAATAAATGCAAGCGAAATAAGTCTTTGTTTCCAAGGTTGAAGGTGGCAATAAGTTCTTTTAAAATAAGTTCGGTGGCGGTCGACAGCACACGACGCATTTTAGGTGTTCTAGGTGTCGTCGTAAGGGTTATTAAGAACACACGGATGTTATGAAATTTCGTAGAAAATAACCCGAACACGAATCGAGTGACTCAAGGGTCCACGTGATTCGACGAAGCAGGAATTTCGGAAAAAAGATTTCGAAGCAAGAATTGGAACCTGTTCGCAATCAATATCTTTGCAATTTTATTGAGACAAAGTTGGTAAATCAGTTTCCTCGAGTGCGCAGAATACACCTGTACGCGAGGAAACACAAAAAACGAGTCTAGTTTTAGAGAACTAACCAATCTTACCTAGCCCGTTTTGAAAAGTTGAAAAACCCCCGACATTGTCATTGCAAAGTTCAATATTTCAAAAACTGGTTAATCGATTTTAATGAAACTTAGCTAAGAACCATCTCGATTAAACTAGCTTTCGATTAAAAAAAACGGCATCGAAATCGGTCTATTCGTTTGGGAGCTATGGTGCCACAGACAGATACACAAATTCACAGACACACAGATACACAAAACACCCCTCTTTTTCGCTGGAGGTTAAAAATGGCTAAACTAATGAAACTTAGCTTAACCATAACGTTTAAAACCACATTTTGATCAGAAAAAACTGCGTCCAAACAGGTCCATCCGTTTATGAGCTACGATGCCACAGACACACAGTTTTTTTTTGTAATGAGTAAAACTGCAGTATAATGCTAATCTGTCACAATTTCCGTGTTGCTCACCAGAGTAGAAACAGTCGGCCAATGGCTGACCTCCTCTCGGCTTAATGAATACGAAATAACCTGTTGTGATATAATCGCAAACTGGATTATTATTAGCAAGAAAGTCGTCAACCTGTGTTAAGAACTGCAACTTTTTTCTCTACTAAAAATGTCTCGCAGAAAATCGGCGTGAAGGAACAACACCCCTGTTGCGTTTCGTTCGGTCACAGAGACTGCCGGAGGCCCCCCCCCCTTTCCTCTATCCCTTTTCCTCCTTAAATGCCGGCAACAGACTAGTGACTCTCTTGGGGTTGCTGGTTCTCATGGGTGGCGGTGATCGCTTACTATCAGGTGACACGTGCTCGTTTGCCTCCCTCTTTCAATAAAAAAAATGGTAAGTGACTTGGTATTTTTGTAGTCAGTGCACACTGCACAATTTATAAATAAAAAAATAGCGGAAAATATTGAATCCTGTTTTTAGGGTTCCGTACCTCAAAAGGAAAAAACGGAACCCTTATATGATCACTTTGTTGTCCGTCTGTCTTTCTGTCTGTCTGTCTGTCAAGACCCTTTTTCTCTGGAACGCGTAGAGGTAGCATGCTGAAATTAATATCAAATACTCAAGCCTGCGGTCCCTTGAGGCTGTGAAAAAATCAACCTTCCAAGGGAACGCAATCAAAAGATACAGTCATTAAAAAGGTGGTTTCCATACAAATCGCCGTACTGAGAAAACCTAAAGGATACTTCCAGTTGTCCTAGAAACTTAAAATTTGGTAAGAAGGTAGCTCTTATAGCATAACCACTCCAAAAAGTCTCAAAATCTAAAAATTTAACGTCTGTCTGTAGATTTCGCAGACCAATATAAGTTGACCCCACACTGCGTACATTTTGCTTAGGAGCAGGACTCTGCTAACACTGGACTTCTTAAAACACTGGGGAAAAGCGTTGAAATGTTTCTACGGAACCCTCGTGCGCGTGTACGACAAGAAAGGCAAAGGAGCAAGTGGGTCACCTGATGATAAGCACATCTATGGGCAGCAGTGATCATGGGGGTGCGGGCAACCACCCCCGCCATCAGGGGTTTGCAGATGCGTTGCCGACCTAGAGAGCTAAGATGAAATGCCTCTTGTGCCCGTAATTACACCGGCTGTCTTACTCTCCACTCCGGAACGCAACAGTGCAAGCACAGTAGCTACTTAGCGGCAGGATTACTGAGTAAGATGGTGGTAGCGATCCGGACGGACCTCGCACAGTGTCCTACTGATGTGATATCAATAAATAATTACAACGACAAAATGAAATTAAAAAATAATATTTTTTTTCGATAATCTATATGACGGACTAATTAGAAATAGCGCTTAGTTGCCGTTGCTTACAGCTTAGTTGCTTACATGTCGGGCTATACTCGACTGACATACGTGAGTGATCTGTTTATTTCAATATAAAAGATGAATTGTTGGGTAAAGCAAACGGACTCTAGAGAAGGTAGGCGACCTTACCCCGTATATTACACAACCTGCTTCTCCGCAGGTGGGTAACGCAAGTGCGTTCCACACACCGTAGAGACTGAACGCGTAGGCAAAATATGTTCGCGCTAATTTTGTAAAAAAAAAATTAAGCCATGTGTCGTAAGTTGTTTTTGGTGGTGAATTTGTGGGTGGCTAGTGCGAGTTTGGTGGAGTTTAGTGGTAAGTTTTTTTATTCCTATTTTACGGTTCCGCATCTAACAAAGTGCCAAGTGCCAAGTTTCTTGCGGCGCATTCTTCTTGGCAATCACGGACTTTCCGAAAGCGCTGGTAGACTCAAAAAAATGACGTGTAAAAGAGCATTCAACTGCCTATTTGCTGAATAAAATTTTGAATTTTGAAAAGAAAAAACGCAACCCTTATAGGATCACTTTGTTGTCCGTCTGAAAATCTTTGTATGGAACCCTCGGTGCGCGAGTCTGATTCGCGAGGTTTTTTCAAAAAGATAACTTGGTCAGTTAAGCGGTTACCTATCTGAAACACTAAGTAAAAATAATGGACAGAATTTCATTTGTCCGAAATTTTCGTTTGGCCGAGTGCTTTTTTTTTCTGGAAATGCAAATATTTCAGGATTTTTATAAAACAAACCTAACCTTAACTATTACGATGGTAATGAAAGAAATCCAGGTCCCTATTTCACGAACTTTACAAATGTCAGTTTTCAATGACAATTCGGTGTCAACTGCTGACTTGAAGAGCTATTGTTTTAACGCGCTTCATATTGTCAAAGAAATGTAGTTCGAATTGTCATATGAAACTGACAATTGTAAAGATGGTGACATAGGGGACAAACGAATATTTCGGACACATGCAATTCGGACAATGGTTTTTTAGTATATTTGGCCATATTTTAGATTGAAGTTAGTCTTAAGTAATTATAATCAAGTAGGTTACCTGTAGGCATAGCTATTTTTCCGTTTCGCGTGAGTGGGGGGGGGGGGGGGGGGTGTACAAGATTATTAATAACAATAAAAACAACTGTACAAAACATGGTACAGAAATCAAAAATACATTTCTATGCCGACTTAAGTTTAAATTACTGATTAAATAAAGAACCCAGTAGGTAGATATAGATTTTATAACAACTAAAATTAAATTAACACAAATCAAAATCCCTTAATCTAAACGAAACTTAAACTTTTTACATTTTTTTTTTATACAACGAGGAAGGCAAGCGAGCAAGTGGGTCACCTGATGGCAAGTGATCACCACTGCCCATAGACACCCGCAACTCCGGAGGATTTGCAGATGCGTTGCCAACCTAGAGGGCTAAGATGAAATTCCTCTTGTGCTCGTAATTACACCGGCTGTCTTAAAACTAAAATATGTCTTAAAGAGAAGTCCCCTTGGGTATGCCCAGTGACCACGGTCATGGGTGCCATGGTACCAAAGACGCTGGCAGTGTTCCCTCTTTGGATGGCCAGGCTTAGCTTTTGTCCGAGAAAGCTACCAGCTCTAAATTCAAGGACTATAAAACCAAGAGGAGTGTCTATATACGACGCCGCGTTCCTCTGAAATAATAAGCCTGCTGTAGCTAGTTTTACTACGGAAGGGTCTCTGTACCATTCATTTGATATGACATTTAGACCTCTAAATCAATGAAAATAATCGATTTATTGATTATTTTTGTTTTTTATTTTTATGAAACATTCATAGAATGAAATTCAACATACAATGACAATGCAAAGAAAAATTCGTTAAGCAGCTGGCTGATTTAGACCTCTGGCTAACACAATAGCGCCATCTAAATTAGTTTTTTCTTTCAGCCAAAGGTCTAAGTGTCATGCAAAATTAATGGTACAGAGACCTCTCTATAGCGAAGTTAGCTACAGCAGGCTCATTATTTTACAGGAACGCGACATTGTATAGCCATTGGCAGTCCTCTTTGACAACTGTCTAAATTATGGTTATTTTATTTGTAGGGTCAGCGTCAAAAGTCGCTCGTCACTTTTGGTACCTTTTCGCTCTACGGCTCGATACAGCGCCTCATACGTGATTGACAAGTGTGTTATTGCGACAAGGTACAAAGGTGAGCGAATTTTGACGCTGACTGTACCTATTGTGTGTCAGATACGATAGACTCGGTGCCGCCCCTCTTCGCGCTGGAGGACTGGGCGCGCTGCCAAAGACCTGGAGACGTCTACTGTGTCCTGGAGGCAGCCTTGGTCTCCGGCAACCAGTCCACGCTGCAGCTCCTGAAGGTAAAACCTGGAAAATACTGAGTACTTACCTAGTGGTGGTAGGACCTTGTGTGAGGTCCGTCCGGATTGCTACCACCATCTTACTCGTACTTACTGAGCAGCAGTGCTTGCACTGTTGTGTTCCGGAGTGGAGAGTAAGACAGCCGGTGTAATTACGAGCACAAGAGACATTTCATCTTGCCTCTCTAGGTTGGCAACGCATCTGCAAACCCCAAACCCCACGGGGTTACGGGTGTCTATGGGCAGTGGTGATCACTTACCATCAGGTGACTCACTTGTTCGTTTGCCTTCTTTATCGTATTTTAAAATTTTAGTTATTATTCCACCAGTTGTAAACGAAGTACCTACCTTGTCTAGGCGAGGATCTAGGATTTGGTTTCGTGGGCAATCTTTGTCTGTGTCGGTAATCGATATAAATTGACCCCACACTGCGTACAGTTTGCTTAGGAGTAGGGCTCTGCTAACACTGGTTTCGAATAGGTGTGATGAAAATACCTTTAAATTAGGTATCTATGCCAGGGCTTTTTCGTAATGACCTGACCCTACCCTGGGCGTGTCCGACACGCTCTTGTCCGTTTTTTAACTACAACCCGTCACTAGCCCACGCGGCCGAATTGACTTGAAAATACTTATTTCCTATCTCTTCTGTTTCGATTGCCTCCCATTAACGATATTTTATTTACTAAAATAATTTTAACGTGGCGGATATTACATAATTGTTAACGATAGTTTGTTAATGTGGCTGTGATGAAGAATGCAGTCCTAAAGATGTCAGGGCCAGTCAAGAATAACTTAGTTTAGTCACAGCATTGAGTTTGTATAGAGCAGTTAAACGTACAAAATGCAAATAAAGTTAAGTAGCAACAAACATAATATTCAAAATATTTATTTATTTATTTATATATTGCACAGTACATAAAATTAACTTAAGTTAACCTGGGTTTTACCCTGTAAGGGCGTAGCAATATAATTATACATAAGTATTATACCTTTACAGGTAATAATTAAAATCTAAACAAACCAGCTAACACTGCCTAACTAGTAACACATCAGCTATTAGTTAGGTAATTAGGTAAGTATAAGTAACAACATTTAAAATTTATAATTATTTATAACCTGTGTATTGTCGTGAGATCATATGTAGATTATTACCACTTATGTATGTATGTATGTATGTATATCTCTTTATTGCACATAAAACAAAAAAATACAAATAACAGAATAAAAGCAAATGTACAAAGGCGAACTTATCCCTTAAAGGGATCTCTACCAGTTGTTATAAGACTAATTAATTAATTACTATTTTAATTGCTAATTATTTACCTATTTTATTTTATCTTATCATCTAAGAAGTCCTCAACTGAATAATAACATTTGGTTATTAAAAATGCTTTCAGTTTTTTTCTAAAAGTGCTATCTTTCCCCTCATTCTTAATATTGACGGGTATTTTATTATATACATTTACAGATCTATAATAGGGGCTATAAAAGATGCAATAAAATAATTGTAGTCAAAGTGAGAAAAGTTTTCCTCTGTCAAAATGTTTATGACACTGTCATAAGATTGATTTCTGCCTGGCTGTGGGAAAGGTTTTTCTACTATGTCAACTTGGGTTAATTCTTATCCACTGACAGCCCGTCACTATGCACTCAATAGTGCCACAAAACTGGCAACAAAAACGGACTACCGAATGGCCAACATAATATAACATATTACAAGACATATTATAGACATACTATATACATATTGTTCGTATCGGGATTCGGGTTCAGGTGTTCAGGTTCTGCGGGTTGCAGGACCTTGTTACTCGCTAATTCTGCGGCTAAGCAGCAGTGCTTGCACTGTTGTGTTCCGGTGTGGAGAGTAACACAGCCGGTTTTATTACGGGCACAAAATCATTTCAACTTAGCTCTCTAGGTTGGCAACGCATCTGCAAACCCTCCGCCTTCCGGGGTTGGTGGTGTCTGTGGGCAGTGGTGATCACTTACCATCAGCTTAGGTGACCCACTTGCTCGTTTGCCTTCCTCGTCGTTAAAAAAAAGGCGTATTAGTATTGACACCTCCTTCTTTGAAATATGAAGCGCCTTTGAAAGCCGAAGTATTTCTAAAACCCAAATCCTACTCTAAACACTCACGTAGGTACTGTATGGTTGTTTCGTATTATGGAAATTGAGTAGTTTGTTAATCATAATGGTGGATTAATTAAATGCCATAAGCCAAGGCTTCTAAGCTCTAAGCTCACTGTGGTTAATTGAAGTAAGTAGGTACGATCAGGGTCAAACGTTTTTTCTGTTCTTCAGCCGAATATTTTTTTAATACAATAACAGTACTTATAACCTAACCAACTTAGAAAAGTTAAAAAACCGCGGACATGTGTGCTATCCGTATAATATTTCAATATTTCAGACTGCATTGCTTATCGACCTTGAGTTCAAACAATCGATGATGTTTTCATTAGTTGGGGTATATCTTAGAGCAGGAAAGGAATGGAGATCTTAATGCGCGATTTCCCCTCTGCCAAAACTCTAACATTAAGTCTGACCAAAATGATCAGAGTCTGTTGATTGTGTGCGTGTTTTTGGCATTTGTGTGACAGTTTTGTTTTAGTGTGAGTTTGTAGGAACGTAACACATTTTGACATTAGCGCAGACGTGTGCTGTAGGTACGTGTGTGTTCCTCGGGCTCTTATACAACAGACATGTTTTTTTTGCCGTTTTTATACGGAACCTTTAGTACGCGAGTCCGACTTGCACTTGGTCGGTTTTTTTACATACGACAAGGAAGGTAAACGAGCAAGTGGGTCGTACAGTCTGCAGCAAAAGTAGCTAAGCACCCGATGCGTTCACCATGATTTGCACAAGCTCTTATGTCTATAACAATAGAGCCGTGCTTAGATCATTGTGACCGCCTCGGTTGCTTAGCAACTATTACTGCTGAATGTACACACTAGAGGCTCTGAGACCCGAGTACGAATATTCGAATACTGGGTAACGTAATCGACAAATTATTTGTATGACGTTTGGAACAGCGCCCACCCGTGAGCGTGTTTGGAACTAAAATTTAGTATGAGGTTTATCGATTTCGATACGATAACGTTACGATACGCAGGATTCGAGAACTCGTACTCGGCCTACTGTATTCTAAAAACACGTAAGCGATTGTGGTTAAATCCAACGAGTTAGCGGCGACCAGCGATGTTACCTCAACGCGGTCAGATTAACACACTCGCGGCCTTCACCCGCCGCGACCAACTTAGAATAACAAACATGACTCCACTCTGTATTAGGTCATTCACGTTTCCACAAATTCTTCTCGATTTGTCATGACAATCTCGTTTTTAGGCAGGCGAGTACGTGGAGGAATGAGATTTAATCTACCTTCATGACTAGGGTTGCCAACTACTTATTTCTTGGGCAAATACAGTGTTTTCCAGCCCAAGGTATAAAAAATATAGTACACCGAAAGAAAATATAGTACTTTGAAGAAAAACTTTATAAATCCGGACCATACCCTAACTTGCACGGAGCCAATAGGAAAAACGGCTGACCCAAACCTCATATAATAAGAAATATAGTATTTTTGCGTACTAAGTTTATATTTCAGTACAATCAAAATTGTAGTACAATACCTACTATACATTAAAGTATGGTTGGCAACCCTACTCATGACATGAATTAGAGTTTTCGCAACTGATGTCTCTACCGTTATAGCTAATAGAGTCGATTCAAATACTTTGTAGTCACCTAGAAATAAGGTATTGGAGCGGCGTGCTACTGTAAGCGCTGCCGATTTTAAAGGTGCTTCCTGGATAAGATAAGATAAGATAATGTTTATTTGCAGAAAAAGGGTTAGTTACATGTGTTAGTGTTATGTTAGAAAACGTTCCATCTTTTTCAGCTGTATACATGCAAATATATATAAGGTAGGCAATTTCGTTTCTTTATCATGCGAGAATTTCAACAATAATAAAACTAATCAAGCACTAAAAATAATAATTCAAATTCTGGGTTATCCATGCACGTTTTTGATCCTAAATATCTCGTTCAATAATAATTCAAATTCTGGGTTATCCATGCACGTTTTTGATCCTAAATATCTCGTTCAATAATAATTCAAATTCTGGGTTATCCATGCACGTTTTTGATCCTAAATATCTCGTTCAATAATAATTCAAATTCTGGGTTATCCATGCACGTTTTTGATTCTAAATATCTCGTTCAATAATAATTCAAATTCTGGGTTATCCATGCACGTTTTTGATCCTAAATATCTCGTTCAATAATAATTCAAATTCTGGGTTATCCATGCACGTTTTTGATCCTAAATATCTCGTACAATATTTGAATTAAAAGTTTAATATTTCAAACAACAAATAAAGACTAATCGTCCTCCTTCTCAGTCGGTCCCCCAATGCAAGTGGGTTACCTGATGGTAAGTGATCACCATTGCCCATAGACACTCGCAACCCCAGGAACTTGCAGATGCGTTGCTAACCTAGAGAGCTAAGATGAAGCCTCTTGTGCCCGTAATTACACCGGCTGTCTTACTCTCCACACCGGAACACAACAGCGCAAGCACTGCTTAGCGACAGGATTACCTAGTAAGATGGTGGTAGCGATCCAGACGGTCGCACAAAGTCGCCACAAGCATCACGTCAAGAGGATGCCACGCTACCCTACCTTGGCAAAGCCTTGACGCGTCATTTATCAATTGCAGGACTACTCTGCGCAGACGCTGCAGCATTACAATCGGTCGCAGACGCACCGCGGCGTGTGCGCATCGCGCTGCGCGGGCGCCGCGAACGACACCGCCCGGCAGCGCGCGCAGGCGTGTGTTAACGACAGCGTGAGACCTTATGGGTTTGAGGTACATTTTTCAAATAAGTATTTATTATAGGCTACAAGTCATCATCATCATTAGCCTATTCTAGTAGGAACATAGGTCTCCCCTAATTAGCGCCATAGCGCCCTGTCTTCAGCCTACCAGTAATGGATAATTTTTTTTTTTTGATATGAAATAATTTATTTACATAATAAGAGCAATATACAATGACATTAAATCTAAGCTAAAATGAAATAAAATAAGCTAAAACTTAAAACTAAATTGAATCTAAATAAGGCCCCCGACCGTCCCCCGAGGCATGGTGCCCAAAAGGCTGGCAGCGTTGCCTCGCTGAATAGCGATGCTGATTCTTTGAGAGACAAAACTGGTTTTGGTCACAAGTTGCATCGACTAAGCGCTTTTGCAACTCTGAAATAAGCTTGTAAGCGCCGGGACCCCATGGACCCAAGGTTTCAAACCCGACAGTAACACAATTATAGCTCGGACCGAGAGATTGAATTAATCAGCTCCTCCGCGAAGTAGTGCAGTCTATTCATGCAAAATAGCCTCGTCTGCACTGAGTATTTATTCGGCGGGAAAATAAAATTGATTGCATTAGAATAAGCACTCAGCGCAGATGAGGCTATTTCGCGTGACTATACTGCACTACTTCGCGGAGGAGCAAACTAATTTAATCCATTACTTGTAACATGGACCTCCGCAAAGTTACGCCTGAATTTTTGAGTTATTGAAGTTTTAATTAAAAATGTCGGTGGTTTTTCAACCTCTATTGTGGTTTGGTTATATGGTTCTGTTTGTTGAGAAACAGGCAAAAAGTAATGAAATAAAAACGGATCACTCACGTATTGTTCAGTCGTGTCAATGCTATTTTTAAATTGGCAATAATTTAGCTGTCAAAATACGGCACTTCCGTTTTTAGTTGTTTTTTTTTTCCCTTTTAAAAGGACTGGTCTTGTCGACTCCCTCGAGGATAGTCGCCCATCGTACTCGTTATCGCGGAACCCTCAACCAGTGTCGGCGAATTGCTCTGAACGTATAGAAATTAATGTCATCCAAATTAAAGACCAACTAAGATTGCGCTCGGGCTGTATGTGGTGTGTGCTTGTGGAGTCTAGCAGTAAGGGAAGTGTCTACACTGGGCCCAGCTCTGGATATAACCCTGAGGTACTGCTTGGATGACCGCCGCTTCGGAAGATCAGGTGAGCACGATCGCAATCATTTGTTTTACATCAGTTGTACCCATATTTAATATTAGGTCGGGAAACACACGTTAGAAATACCCCTTGTTCATACAGTCCACTAAAAGTTCGTCTTTCGTTAAAATCTTTCGGGCATCGCGCCACATTTTTGGTCATTCGATCGGATATTATTGAAAAGTGCCTTTTTGTTGCGATTTCTTGCGTGTTTTTCTACGATTTTATTGATTATATTTTTATTTTTTGCGTTGGGGGTAGTTTGGAAAAAGTACGTTGGTTGGGGGTTTACTGTAAAATTGTTATGAGTTGCACGGCCATCTTTTATTGTCGTTATCGTTTTGTCGTAAAGGTGGTACACAACTTCCTACCATAGACTAAATTAACTTGGTTTTAATTATCGGTTATTTCGTTCGGTTGGTGTTTCACAAGACGGTATTAATTATTTAATTTTCGTTCGAATTATTTACTCTGTATCGATTAAAATGTCAGATCACGGTGATTGCGAAATGTATGATTGCGAAGTTGACAATAACAAAATCGCGCGCGACTATGCAATTATGCGCGTTGAGTTTATTGCTGGTACGGACTTGTTGGGATTCTATGAGAATGATTTAAAAGAAATATCGGAACAATTTCATGACGCGCAACGGAAAGTTTTGTCGTCAGTGGAACCGTCCGCGCGGGTTGATGAAATGAAAGTAACTTTTGATTTTGAAAAGAAAGTGTCTGATATTAGGTATCGATTACGTCAGGGTTTGGTACCGCTAAAAAGTGAATCCAAACCTTGTGTTAGTGAGGCAGTGACCGCGAAGTTGCCTAAGGTTTCTATAAAACCATTTAATGGAACTTTGGAGAATTGGGTGAGTTTTATCCAGCTGTATAATTCTCTGATTCATAGGCGGAATATCTCGGATGTGGAAAAGTTGCACTACCTTTTGTCGAGTGTGGAAGGTACCGCTTATGAGTTAATAAAAAACTACCCACTTACCCAAGAGAGTTACCAAGATGCATATAATTGTTTATGTAAATATTATGATAAGAAGGGACAAATTGCTACACATTGTTATGAAAAGTTGTTATGTTGTGAACCTATTAAAACAAAATCTGCTAGTGACCTTGAACGCGTTTATAGAACTTTCTCAGAGAATTTGTCGGTGTTGCATAAATATGGTTTACCAGACAAGAACTTCATGCTCTTCCATTTGTTGTGGTCTAAATTAGATAAATGCACTCGAGAAGCATTTCAACTGGAGCATAATAGTGATGAAATTCCAGTGTTCACTGATGTTCAAGCGTTCATTGAAAAACAATACAAGGCGCTAAACTTATCGAATATTACTACTTTGCCTACTAGTAATAACTCGGTGGTGTCGAATAAAAAAGTAGGTATAAATAAACAGGTTCGTAATGGTGTGAGCAAACATAAAGCATCTTATGTCGTTTCTCATCAGATTTGTAACTTTTGTAGTGGCCAGCACAGCCTTACCACTTGTAAGGATTTCTTAAATATTGATCCTAAATCTCGTTTCGATTTCGTGAAGGAAAAGGGTTTGTGTATCTTGTGTTTTTCGAACACACATAGAGTAAAAACTTGTCGAGCCTCTCGTTGTAGTGTGTGCCAATGTTCGCATCACACATCCTTGCATTTTACTAGACCAACACAGACTACTCCTTGTCCTCTGTCAACTTCTCATCCTCCAGAGGGCAGCGTGCCGCTTAGTTCGGGTAACCCAGGCACTAATACGGTCTTAACTTCACTGGCTGGTGAAAGTACAGTTTTGTTTTCGACTGCCAGGGTTCAGCTTAGGGACGCTTATGGTAACTTTAAATCAGTGCGTGCACTTCTCGATTGTGCTAGCGCCTGCAATTTCATAACGGAATCCTGCGCTAAGAGTCTAGGACTCAACTTTTTTCGTGGTCAACACTCAGTAAATGGGATTGGCAACTCTGTCGCTCAACCGCTCGGCTCGCTATCGTGTGAAATAAAGCCGGCCGGTAATAAACCTTTGTCGTCGAATATTACATTAGATGCTCTCGTACTGTCGTCAATATGTGCTGACCAGCCTAACCAACCTGTCGACTCGTCGAGGTGGTCGCACATATTTAATCTTCGGCTTGCGGACCCAGACTTCACTCAGCCAGGACCTATAGACATGTTGCTGAATGCAGACATTTTCGCGTCTTCGTTGTTACCTGGTCTGAGGCGAGGGAAGCCTGGGCAACCCCGAGCATTGAATTCCATTTTCGGATGGATCGTTATGGGTGAGTGTGATACCAGCCAACTCACAGCAAACACTGTCGATCGCAGTAATAATAATAATTGCCTTTTCGTGTCCGCGTCGAATCATTCGTCAATATTGTCGTTGGATAATTCCATAAAAAAGTTTTGGGAATTAGAAAATGTTAGTTCTCCGATCAAATGTCTCTTGTCGAAGGAGGACCAACTCTGCGAAGATTACTTCATGAGTCACCATTCTCGTAATGAGGAGGGTAGATTTGTGGTACCTTTACCTTTTGTAGACCCTACTAGTAAACCTATCTTCGATAATTCTCGCGGAATCGCACTAAAGCGATTCTTGTCGTTGGAGCGTAAGCTCAATTGTAACCCTGAGTTCAAGGCAGCTTACGTCGATTTTATGAAAGACTATCAGTCGCGTGGTCATCTCGAGGAGGTAAACCCTCCTACTACTGGTGTGGGCCAGTTCAATTATATACCTCATCATGGTATACAGCGTGCTTCAGTTACCACACCCCTCCGCGTGGTATTCGATGCCAGCGCGAAGGACGGTAAGGGCGTCTCATTGAACGACACACTTCTCGCTGGTCCTAAACTTCAAGCTAATATTTTCGATTTACTCATGCGCTTTCGCTGGCATGCCGTAGTATTCACAGGCGATGTGAAACAAATGTACAGGCAAATATTAGTACCTGAAGAAGACGCTGACTACCAGCGTATCCTATGGAGGCCCTCCGCAGCTGAACCCGTGCGTGACTATCGTCTGTTAACGGTTACGTATGGTGTTTCTTCGGCCCCGTTTCAGGCCCTTCGGACCATGGCTCAACTTGCTCAGGACTCCGCTGAGATATACCCTGCTGGTGCCGCTGTTCTTGCTCGTGATATTTACGTCGATGACGTCGTCGCTGGAGCGGACTCCGTTGAACAGGCTCTCTCGCTTCAAGTAGAGCTCACAAAAATACTGTCGTCGGCAGGTTTCCACTTAAGGAAGTGGACCTCAAACAGTGGTGCCTTTCTGGACAGCCTGCCACTTTCGGATTTGTACTCTGAAGAGCTTAAGCATTTCGAAGAATTGTCTGACGTTTCGTTAAAAATATTAGGGCTCTTGTGGCAGCCTCAGTCGGATTCCTTTCGTTTTCGCGTCGCTGAGGCCAGCGAATATCGTTGCACAAAGCGTACAATTCTGTCCGAGATTGCCCGCATTTATGACCCTTTGGGTTTCCTTGGTCCACTTACGTTCTACGCTAAATACCTTATGCAGTTACTCTGGACCGCTGGTGTCACTTGGGACGACGATGCGCCTTCTGATATCGCTCAAGAATGGCAGCGTCTAAAATCTGAATTGCCGTCGTTGGCATCAGTGTCCATTCCTCGTCGTATCGTTGGCCCTTTCGTTTCGCTACAGCTCCACGGCTTTGGAGATGCCTCGGAGCGTGGTTACTGCGCTGTAGTTTACTGTCGTTTCGTAGACTGTCATGGATCATGCTCTGTCGTCCTTTGTTGTGCGAAGTCAAGAGTCGCACCACTTCGTAAGCAGTCTATTCCAAGATTGGAGCTACAAGCTGCCGTTCTTCTCTCCGATCTTATGCACTCTACCACCGAAGCACTGAAACCGTTCTGCTCTGTCGATGAAATTCATGCTTGGTCGGATTCTAGTGTCGTCTTATCATGGATAAAGTCCTGCCCTTCGAAGTGGAAAACGTTCGTGGCAAATCGAGTTAGCCACATCCATGATATCATTGCTCCTGACCGATGGAGGCATGTCGGGACCCACTCGAATCCTGCAGACTGCGGCTCGCGCGGTCTGTTGCCCGTTGATCTCGTTAATCATGACATATGGTGGAAAGGCCCCTCGTGGCTTGCGGATCGTGAGGAAAAATGGCCCACTGCAAATACTCTATCGTTTTCGAATCCGGACCTACAAGAGGAGCAGAGAATCTTTAGCCTTGTAGTTTCTAGTGAACCAACTTTTATGGAATCGTTGTTGAATAAATTCTCGTCGCTTTCAACATTAAAGCGAATTTTATCGTATTGCTTTCGATTCATACATAATTCTCGACAATCATCCCCCGAAAAGCGTCTCGGAGGACCTATAGAGCCATTTGAGTTGCACAGAGCGTTTGAAATTTTAATAAAGTCAGTGCAGGAGAGAGTGTTCTCGTCGGAGATTGAGCACTTGAAGAAAGGGTCTCCCAACTCGCTGCCAAGAAGTTTGAGAAAATTGACACCTTTTATCGATGAAGTAGGTCTTCTCAGGGTGGGCGGTCGCCTTGCTAAGGCTAAGGTTGGATTCGAAGTCAAACATCCGTTGTTGTTGCCCCGCTCACATCGCCTCACTTCTCTTCTAATCTATGAGTATCATACTCACTTCATGCACCCCGGTGCACAAACTCTTAAAAATCTCCTCTCTCGACACTTCTGGATCCTATCGTGTAAACGCGCTATTCACTCTGTTATCTCGAGCTGTCTTAAATGTTTTCGTGTTCGTCCGCAACTCGCTCCCGCTCCACTCATGGGTAACTTACCTTCGTGTAGGGTAAATCAAATTGAACCTTTTTCGAGTTCTGTCGTCGATTACGGTGGACCGTACAGCGTCGCCCTCGGGCGCGGCCGTGGTGCAAAGACTTTTAAAGGCTACATTTGTGTTTTCGTCTGCACCAGCACGAAGGCTATTCATATCGAACTAGCTTCCGAGCTGTCGTCGGAAGCTTTCCTGGCTGTACTGAGGAGGTTTATCGCACGTCGTGGTCGTTGTAGCCATCTTGTCTCCGATCAAGGTCGTAATTTCGTTGGTGCAAGTAACTATCTTGGTTCCATAATGCAAAAGGCTGCTGGTTCGGAACAGATTAAGTTCTCGTTCAGCCCTCCTGGAAGTCCTCATTTTAATGGTCTTGCCGAGGCAGGAATCAAGTCGGTTAAGACACATTTAGCTCGCGTTGTCGGTGCTCAACGACTCACCTTCGAAGAGTTCTACACAGTTTTGGCACAGATAGAGGCGATGTTGAACTCGCGCCCTCTGACGCCACTTAGCTCGGACGCTAATGACCTCTCTGCCTTGACTCCGGGCCATTTTCTGACTCTGGAGCCTTTGTCGATCATGCCAGAGGAAAACTTTGTCGGTTCGAATCTTGGCGTACTCCAGCGTTGGAAACTAATCCAAAAGATGCACCAAGATTTCTGGTGTAGATGGCACCGTGAGTATATGCACACGCTACAACAAAAGTCTAAGTGGGACAAGTGTAATTCGAATATCACTGTGGGAACTATGGTACTTATCGTTAATGAACTATTGAGTCCACTTAACTGGCCTTTAGGTCGTATTGTCGCACTGCATCCCGGTGCAGATGGCATCTGTCGAGTGGTAACCGTAAAGACTGCGACTGGTCAGTACAAAAGGCCTCTTGCCAAGATGTGTCCTTTGCCTTTGGCAATAGACATCTAATTAAACTCAACTTAAATTTTTTACCGCTTACACTGCTTTCACAAATACAAGGTAGTTGTAACTTATCATAATTAGTTCGTAATCTATAGTAAAGTTAAGTTGTCTATAGTCTCTCGTAACCACCTTACGCGGTTTCCAGTTATCGCTCTGTTGTAAATGCCGCGGCACGTCCCGGTATACCGTCGGATTTAGGTGGGCGGAATGTTCAGTCGTGTCAATGCTATTTTTAAATTGGCAATAATTTAGCTGTCAAAATACGGCACTTCCGTTTTTAGTTGTTTTTTTTTTCCCTTTTAAAAGGACTGGTCTTGTCGACTCCCTCGAGGATAGTCGCCCATCGTACTCGTTATCGCGGAACCCTCAACCAGTGTCGGCGAATTGCTCTGAACGTATAGAAATTAATGTCATCCAAATTAAAGACCAACTAAGATTGCGCTCGGGCTGTATGTGGTGTGTGCTTGTGGAGTCTAGCAGTAAGGGAAGTGTCTACACTGGGCCCAGCTCTGGATATAACCCTGAGGTACTGCTTGGATGACCGCCGCTTCGGAAGATCAGGTGAGCACGATCGCAATCATTTGTTTTACATCAGTTGTACCCATATTTAATATTAGGTCGGGAAACACACGTTAGAAATACCCCTTGTTCATACAGTCCACTAAAAGTTCGTCTTTCGTTAAAATCTTTCGGGCATCGCGCCACACGTATATAAGTCGAGTTTAGCCCGACATGTAATCGTAATCCTTCCTCTGGGAGCGCACGACCCAGGGGCGGCGAGATGCACACCGAAACAAGTCGGTCTCACGGTAGTTTCATGTTAAGAACAGGCAAAAACTGTGTTTGTCAATCTCAAGCAAAAACCTAACGGTACCTAAACTAATCATTAACTTTGGAATGAAGCAATGGGTCTCAACACAAGGTAAGAAAAAAATCCGAAAAACTTTAGATAGGCGACAGAGTCCGACTCGCACGTAGCTGGTTTTTTTATTTTCTTCCTTTAAACTTACTATTCCAGGCAAACTTCGACAATCTCCGCTCGCTATGCGTCAAGCCAGCAGAAGCAGACACTCAGCGCGCGGGTGGAGCGCAGCCGCTGGCTGCTGTCGTCATTGCGCTGATCGCATTAGCGGGCCTGGCCACCGTGGCGCACACGGTCACCGAACGATTGGATAAGAGCTGTAAGTACTTAACAACGCTTGTTATTTTCAAATCATAACCCTGTTCCGTACAGCAGAGACTTCTTTATGATGTTACGATAATCTGCTAACAGAATTTCAGAAGAATCGGTTAAGAAATGCGACATATAGAGGACAACATACAGCCGGTCAGACGGCGGCCGGTCAGACCGTAAAGCAGATAGACGGGAGGCGCCTTGGGCTTATCTATGCATGAACTAAAAACAATTACTTTGTTCACCCGCGGTTTGTTTGTCGCCTGTGAGCAAAGTAATTGTTTTTAGTTCATAAATATGGACCTCCGCAAAGTAACGCCTGATTTAATAAATTACTTATCTATGCACTACAATTTTTCTACCACTTTTTGAGGGGGACGAGGAACACACACGTACAGCACACGTCTGCGCTCATGTCAAAATTTGTTACGTTCCTACAAACTCACACTAAAACAAAACCGTCACACAAATGCCAAAAACACGCACACAATCAACAGACCCTGACCATTTTGGTCAGACTTATTGTTAGAGCAAATGAGTAAACACTTTATTGTACAATAAAACAGGACAAAAACACAGAGTTTCGACGACCGGATAGCCTAGTGGGTCTCTAACCCTGACTATGAAGCTTGAGGTCCCGGGTTCGAACCCCGGTCGGGGCAGATGTTTGTATGATGAATACGAATGTTTGTTCTCGGCTCTTGGATGTTTACTATGTGTATAACTATAACTATATGTATAAGCATGTATTTATCTATATAAGTATGTTTATCCGTTGTCACTAGACACTACTACTGCTGTGGGTACTAACCCATAGTACAGGCTTTGCCTGGTTTTGGACTAGGTCAATTGGTGTCAATTGTCCCATGATATTTAGAGGGGAAATCGCTCGTTAACATCTCCAATTCTCCATTCCTTTCCTGCTCTAAGGGACAGACATACAAAAGAATTTTTGTCCAAGCTGAAACTGTGTTCGCTTGGTTAATAAGCAAGAGTCTTATTTTCCAGGTCCTAAGTGGGTGCTCGCGTTCTCGCTGAGGCGGAACTGGCTAATCCTGACGTATGACCGGTCGAAACCACGCACAGACAACCGCATGAAAGACGTAGCTTGCATGGAGGGTATCAGGTAAGCACTGTACCATCAGGGCCCTAGTCCACCAACTTCACAACTGTCAGTTTTCAATGACAATTCGGTGTCAATTGCTGACTTGAACAGCTTTTGTTTAGCGCTCTTCATATTGTCAAAAAAATGTAGTTCGAATTGTCACTGTAAACTGACAATAGTGAAGTTAGCGAAATAGGGGCCAGGAGAGCCATCTTGTAGTTGCTTGGAGGCTTCTTGCGTGGTTTTTAGGATCACTTCATTTCGCGAATTGCTCAATCGCTATGGTTATACCCGAACTATCCTCTATATCTTTTCCTCCTTAAAGGCCGGCAACGGTGACTCTCTTGGGGTTGCTAGCTCTCATGGGTGGCCGTGAGCTATGTTTAAATGTATTTACAATACTGGCGGCAAAATATGTGGCCCTCATATCACGTTGTGTGGCTGAATGTTGTCCTAGTAGATTATAAAATATAACCTATCTAGATTTGATATGACTGTCTTTATTTTTCAGGGCCATAGGAGTCCAGTGCGTGATCTTCGCCCACGTGCTGCTGGTCACCAGCATGGCTTTCGTCGACAACCCACAGTACCTAGAGCACGTCAGTATTTTGACGTCAATTCAGTACAATCGTAAATAGTTTTTCTGATGAGTTTGGTGTCACCGCACTGATAATTGTATCAATAGATAAATTGCCTAAACCCTCTCATTCTGAGAGGAGGCCTGTACCCAGCAGTGGGAAGTAAAAAAGGCTGGAGATGATGATGATAATGAGATAGGTTAGACTTTAATGGCGTTCGTTAGCAAGCTAAGAATTTGGAGCGTTTGGCCGGAGGCACTCTGGCGTAATTGGTAAAGCCTGCTCAACATCCCAGTGACGCAGTTCGAAACCCAGTAAGCGTAACCGAACAACTTCTTCGCTTTTATAATTACAAAGGTCCGAAAAGCCCAAAGCCTAGTGGTTTGACCTATAGCTTCTCAAGCAGAGGGTGGTGGTTACGAGCCACGGCACGCACCCCTGAGTTTTTCGGAAATTATCTGCAAAATTACATTTATAATTTATTACGAGTTTTTTTGAGGAAATCTGCACACTCCTCTGAAGCAATTCAACGGTGTGTGTGAAGTTCCCAATCAGCTATTGCCTGAGAGGAGGCCTGTGACCAGCAGTGGCAGGTAGAATAAGGCTGGTGATGAGAGGTCTGAACTTATTTTTCCCCTCAACAGATATACGAGAGGTTCATGGGTCAAGTGCTGATGAACGCGCCCATCTGGCTGCAAGGGTTCTTCTGTCTGACGGGGTTCCTCACGGCCTACTCAACCCTGGTTGGCATGGAGTCCAGCCCGTTTACGCCTTTGAAGGCTGTTGTCGCCATCCTTAACAGGTGGATGAGGTACGAAGGGTTTTCATCATCTTTTATCATTAAACTCAAGAATTATGCTCTCGGCGGTGGAGTGTCTTCCCATCATCTCTCCTATAAGCCAGCTCCTTGACCTACTGATACGACGTCCATGTAGCTTCGCCTAGATCGAAAAGGGTAAAAAGTGAAAAGGGAAAGTGGGAGTCGGACTCGCGCACGTAGGGTTCCGTACCATTATCTATGAAAACGGCAAAAAAATCATGTCTGTTGTATGGGAGCCCCACTTAATTTTTTTTTCTGTTTTTAGTATTTGCCGTTATAGCGGCAACAGAAATACATCATCTGTTAAAATTTCAACTGTCTAACTATCTCGGTTCTTAAGATACAGCCTGGTAACAGACGGACAGACAGACAGATAGACGGACGGACAGTGGAGTCTTAATAACAGGGTTCCGTTTTTACCCTAAAAAAATCTTGAAGCTTGTTTAAGTGCAAATGTAAAACGGCATCACCAGTCAGCTTTCTCCTCTTTCCCCAGGCTAACCCCCATCGCAGCCATAATGCTCTGGTTCACCATCAGCGTGCTGCCGAAGCTTAGCTCCGGACCGACCTGGGCGTGGTACGTGGACGCCGAGTCGGACGCCTGCAGCGAAAGATGGTGGTACCATCTGCTATACGTGCACAACCACCTGCCGCTCAATAAGCTGTGCATGGGGCATACGTGGTGAGTTGGCAGTGGAAAAACCACAGAAATCCGAGTAACTGCTATGAAGTTTTTGATTATTGACAATGTTAAACAAAGGAGAAAAATGTTAAACTTGATTGCGGCGTGTAATCCGTAAAAAATAAAATTATCTAACCTGATCGCATAATTTCATGAAGATCTGGTCGGTGTATCTGTGTGTCTGTGTGTCTGTGTATCTGTGTATCGGTCTGTGGCATCATAGCTCTCGAACGGATTCACCGATTTCGATGCGGTTTTTTTTAATCGAAAGGTAGTTTAATCGAGATGGTTCTTAGCTAAGTTGCATTAAAACCGGTTCACCCGTTTTTGAAATATTGAACTTTGAAATGAAAATGTTAGGTTAGGTTATTTACAGGTTATTTTCAACCCCCGACAAAAAAGAGGGGTGTTATAAGTTTGACATGTGTATCTGTGTATCTGTGTGTCAGTGTGTCTGTGTATTTGTGTATCTGTGTATCTGTCTGTGGCATCGTAGCTCGTAAATGGATGGACGGTTTTGAACGCGGCTTTTTTATTCCAAAGCTAGTTTAATTTTGTAAAACGTTGTACTTAATCCAGGTACATAGCAGTAGACATGCAGCTCCACGTCCTCGGCATGCTGTTGCTACTCGTGCTGGTCCGGTGCCGGCGCGCGGCGCTGCCGGTGCTGGGAACACTGCTGGCGGGCTCGGCGGCTGCCGCTGGCCTGGCTGTGTATTGGCACCATCTGACGCCCATCGTTACTGCGCAGTCGCCGGAGTAAGTTGTGAAGTTGCGGGTGGTAGGACCTTGTGCTAAATCTACCATAGCAGTAGTTATCTGTACTGACTAACGAAATATAAATATATGAAATTTGAAACGTAATTTCGTACGTGAATTCCGAAAAACTGAAAAGTGCGAGCCAGGGCTTGAACCCACGACCCTCTGCTTGAGAGGCTACTAGGCTATCACGGCTTTTTATATCTCGGAATATAGCTTATACCTCAAAATCCCGTTAAATCTCATAGTTCCCGCGGGATAATGACAAAAAAATTCTACGCAGACGAAGTGACGGGGAACAGCTAGTGTAATAATAACAACTAGTTTCTAAAATACCGTTTTTTTTTTCTCTAATGATACAGTGAGTCTTCTTTATGTAATTCATCTGTGGTTATTTATTTATTTATTTATTTAAGGAGAACCAACAGCTTATAACACAATATAAGTAGTGAGAATGGAAACACAGAGCCAATTACAGGATCTCACAAATAGTGATGAAATACATGCTTAAGCTAAACTTAAACGAGGTGCGCGCACCATATCAAACGACACACCATGCTAAACAAAGCACCACAGAATTCCAAGTAGAATCCGCACACTCCATAACTCATTATTTACAAATTATTGTTTTTCTTCTACAAAAAATCTGCAAAATTAATTAGAGAATTCAGCAGGTCAATAGTATTAAGTTATGTTCCTATTGTAAGAGTTATATAACTTGTTTTTAGAAAAAAAAAACTTTGTGCCAAGTTTCTTCAGGCGCATTCTTCTTGGCAATCATGGTCTTTCCAAAAGCGCTGGTAGACTCAAAAAAATGACGTGTAAAAGAGCATTCAACTGCCTATTTGCTGAATAAAATTTAGAATTTTTGAATGCAACGCGGCCAAATTCTCGATTCATATGAACGTTAAGATATTCATATATTCATTGCCTCGTTCTCCACCCAGGGACCTCCGCACCTTCTTCTCCAAGTCCGTGATCCTGCCGAAGCTGTACCTGCCGATGTGGATGAACATGGGCGGCTACGTGTGCGGGCTGGCGGTCGCCTTCGTCCTGTACGAGGTCCAGAGCCGGGGCATCAAGCTGAAAGAGTCCAAGGTACATATTCGACTTCAAGCATTTTTTTTACAATACAACCTTGTGTTTGATTGAAACGTAGCCTGATGGTAAGCAATTTGATGGGGTGTGTGAGGTTCCCAATCCACACTGGGCCCACGTGGGAACTATATCCCAAGCCTGTCCCTGGCAGTCTGACGTAAATCGGCTGATGATGATGATGATGGGAGAGACAACAATTCCTTTTGGAATCCCCCCGTTTTTTCGTCACGAATTACTTTTTATCAACATGGGGCCGTTTATAAATTACGTGGGGCGTTTATGTAAGGTGGGGGGGTGTAGGTGGAGACGAATCTCATACAATCGCACGTGGGGGAAAAGGGGCAAATATTATGTAATTTAAAAAAAATGCGAGAAAACTTTGTTAAATTAAAGAAAAATTTTTTAACAAAGATCAAGCACTAAACTAATTACGCATCCAAATTAAAAATATGACACAATGCATTGAAAAATTCGTTAGGTGCACCAATGTTAAGTATGCTTTACTTGGCGGAGCGTGGTATGGATTACCGAGGTTGCTGGTTCAAGTACAGCTGCTTAACATATTTTTTCTTTGCATTGTCATTGTATGTTTATTAACGCATTTTCAATGGGGGGAGGGGGGGGGGGGGGTGTTGAACAATCTAAAAATTAATGGACGCCTCCAAACCGTTTATTTTCTAGTGGTTCGTCGTTTTCTACCACCTGTCCATCCCCGTGGCCTCGTGCGTGGTGTTCACCGGCGCGTGGTTCCTGCGCGACGCGCCGCCCCCCCGCTGGGCGGCTGTGGTCTACTCCGCCCTCGACCGCCCACTGGTTGGGCTGTTATTCTCGATCTTCTTGTTGGGAGCTGTTACTAATTGTCATTGTGAGTAGAATGTGTGATTCTACATGTGCGTTCGTGATTCCACCTGTGTTTGTGATTCCACCTGTGCGTTCGTGATTCCACCTGTGTGTTTGAGATTCCACCTGTGTGACAGTGAAATAAAACTGATCACTCACGTATATAAGTCCTGTTTAGCACGACATGTTTCGGACTAATTCGTAGTCCTTCTTCTGGGAGCGTACGACCCAGCGGCAGGGAGAAGCACACACGACTTATAGACGTGATTGATCCGATTTATTTCACTATGAATGAGTCTTACGGTAGTTTTATGTTAAAAGTCCAACTGTGTGTTCGTGATTCCACTTGTGTGTTCGTGATTCCACCTGTGTGTTCGTGATTCCACCTACGTGTTCGTGATTCCACCTGTGATTCCATATTTTATTTTTTTATTAGAGGTAAAAGAACCAGACATTTTGAATCTAGAACGAGTATCTTGTATAGACCGCTAATATTCGTACCTACTAAGTAAAGGTTTATTTTAGATTTTTTTTTCTTTCCAGCTCTCTTGCGCTCAGCGATCGCATGGAAAGGCTTTCACCTCTTCGGACGTCTCTCGTACTGCGTCTTCATCTCTCACTTCTTCATCCTCCGAGTCCTGGTCACCAGCAGCCCCAACCTCTTACACATCACCTCTTTGTACCTGGTACGTAAATATTGGGTTTTTTAAAGGATGAAGGTGAAAGAGAGCGAGTCACCTGATGGGTGGATCACAATAGAAAGATCTCTCTCCAGGCAGATTTCATTTCATTTATTTAATCATGGTAAGTCAGATGTCATACCTGGGCCGTGTTTTATAAAGCTACACGTTAGAATTTACAAGCGGAAGTCTCATTCTATCACCTTTTATTAGAAAGAGACTTCCGCTTGTCAATTGTAACTTGTAGTAACTTACAATCATAGTGAAATAAAACAGATCACTCACGTACATAAGTCGAGTTCAGTCCGACATGTATAAATAATAATGTGATATTATTATTTTTTTTACAATAAAAAAAACAGTTTATGAAACGTCAGCTCGGTATGTTTGTCTATGATTAAAAAAACACAGTCAATTTCGTGACAGGTATGGGTATGATATATGCCTTCGGTTTCTGAACCCATCTTAGAGTACTTATAATTATGTGTGTAGATAAAGTAATGTATGCAATTCCACATAATTAGGCCTTAAAACACTCGTGTTATCCTATTACGAAACTCATCTTCGCCTCGTTTCATAAAAACACACTCGTGTTTTAAGGACCCTCATTATGTAGCAGTTGCATAAACTACTATTAGCCCGGGAGCGAAAAGAGGGTTGTCATAAGTTTGACGTGTCTGTCTGTGGAGCCATATAGCTACTAAAAGGATCAACAGATTTTGACGCGGTGTTTTTAATCGAAAGCTAATTTAACCGGGACAGTTTTTAGCTATGTTCCATCACAATCGGCTCAACTGTTTTTCAAGTGGGTTACTTTACTTTGATATGAAAATGGGAGTTTTCACCTCTTCTATCGACAAGAGAGACTGTCAGGGTGATCTTATTTAATTGTCAAAATGTAATGATAGGAACTTACAAACATTGCATTAAATGTTGGTTCTAAATGAGACAAAGTTATAAATATAAGACGGCCGAATAGCCTAGTGGTTAGAGACCCTGACTATGAAGCTTGAGGTCCCGGGTTCAAATCCCGGTCGGGGCAGATGTTTGTATGATGAATACGAATGTTCGTTCTCGGGTCTTGGATGTTTAATATGTATATAAGTATGTATTTATCTATACAAGTATGTTTATCCGTTGTCTGGTACCCATAGTACAGGCTTTGCCTAGTTGGGACTAGGTCAATTGGTGTCGAATTGTCCAATGATATAAAAAAAAAATGAAAAAAAAAGTAAAACTGTTGTTTCTCACGAAATTAAGGTCACTCAATGGCACAGTAAGTATCCACAGACGGACGTAACAACCACGCGCACTGCATATTATTGTAATACTGACCTATTGGTCAAGTTTTGAAGCCGTTAAACCGCTTACGTGAATTCCTGAAGCCCAAGCACGAATATTCGAATCCTGGCGTATCGTAAATCGAACAGTACTTACCGATGTTAATGTTATCGAGAAAAATTGTATGACGTTTCGAACAGCACCCCCCGTGAGCGTATTTGGTACTAAAAATTAATTATGATTTTTTTCGATGGCGATACGGTGACTATCAATCGATCAAGTTTTGTACAGTGTAAGAGACTTTTTAAGTGTTGATCTTCGCATCAGACTGTGTGAGTCGCTTGTATTGTCTAAACTAAATTATTGTTTCACTGCCTTTGGACCCTGCCTTTTAGCACGTTCTCAGCAACTTCTTCAAAGGGTGCAGAATGCCTGTGCTAGGTATTGTTTTAGGATCCCTCCGCGATCCCATGTTACGCCTTACATAAACGATGCCAACTGGCTGAGGATGGCTAATCGGCTGGAGCTTATGTTTGCTTAGTTCGACATAGTTAAAACTAAAGCTCCTAGTTATCTCTATAAAAAATTAACTTGGTCCGCTTCAAAAAGATTTTTTGGTGCCAGGCCCTCTCGTGCGGTTTTGTTGGCGATGCCTCGCCACGGAACCGCTGCCTTTAGGGGAAGTTTTAGATATAGAGCAACTAAATGCTGGAATAATGTTCCCCCGCCAATACGTAATCTTAACTCTAAAACTTCATTCAAAATTAAATTTCGTTTACATTTATTAACAATCCAAAAGCGTAATGTCTAAAATTCACCCGCCACTGTTTCCGACCTTCAATAAATATAATTATTTGTTGTAATATTACACCCATTCTTCTCTTTCTCCTTTTCACTCCTCGCTCCGCAATTTAAGTATACATATAGCCTGTTTTATATTTCTCCCCTTTTCTTATTAATGTACATTTTTATTTTATACAATAAGCATTCGTTTCCTCTTGCGTATTCCACAGGTCTGGCTCAGTTGGTCCTGGCAGAATACCAGCGCTGCGGTCTCCGCAGCTTTATGCTGAGTCAGCACCTTTCTTTTCACGGCACTTGGCACTCACAAACGTACATTTAAACAACATTGTCATTCGTCTTTCTTTCTCTTTTTTACTGTTTCCAGTTTTTCTTGCTGTTTTGTATTCTCTGTTCATTTTTGTACACCGAATGTACCTAATTGCACTGTTTTATACATGTTTGTGTTTCCTGTGTTGTGAAAAATAAAGACTTTATCTATCTATCTATCTATCTATCTATCTATCTATCTATCAAATCATTTATTGTCCAAAAGTGAGTGATTATATAAATGGTAACAATAATATTAAAGTTCGTCATAATCATAATCACCCACTGTATGGCGCACAACATTCGGTAGATACGCTCTACACATGTCACTGAATCTTTAAAATGTCAAAAAAAAAAAAAAACAAGGTTTACAATAATAATAATAAAAAATGTCAATGTCATGCCATGAAAGTGCGGATGCAATGTCAATTGTACATACCTACGTTACGCAGGATTCGAATATTCATGCTCGGGCCTCTGAGAGACGCGGTTTAAAATTCATCCGCCGACTTTGACAATCGTGAAGATAGTTCGGAATGACATAACGGAGAACAGGTTGTAAAACTTATGAACTTTTGTTTAACGAGCAAATTGGAGAGATGACGTAGTACAATTATGATAAATGCCCAGTTTACGCCTATGCATGCTTGCATTGCATAAGAAATAATGATAACTGGAATTTTCGGAAATTTCAGAACACGCAGTTTTTTGCATGTGGAAACTATGATTAAAAAATATTTGGTCAGATGTTACGTATAAATTCGAGTTGTTCTTAATTTCGCATTAATTTGTAAGAATCAGGTAAGAAAATATGCCGATATACCTAACCAGTTGCAAATGTAATCATATCCGAAAATAAATTACTTGTTATTATGGAATGCAAATTTGTCATTTCTATTACAAACCTCGATTTGTTATTGTTACCGATCCGGCTCTTTCGGTAACAAAAAATCGAACTTCGAATGATAATCTTTAATCTTTATTTATCATTAACCATGAATTAAGATTGAGAGTGCCAACCATTTACCTAAAGGGTATGATCGATGGATGAGCTTTACAGCAGTTTTATGGGCCCGCCGGTAAAACTCGTTTTTAAAGTGTGTGAGTCGGACTCGCGCACGAGGGTTCCGTAGAAAGATTTTAACGCTTTTCACCAGTGTTTTTAAAAGTCCAGTGTAAGCCGAGCCCTGCTCCTAAGCAAAACGTACGCAGTGTGGGGTTAACTTATATTGGTCTGCGAAATCTACAGACAGACATAGAAATTTAAGATTTTGAGAATATTCTGAGTGGTTGTGCTATAAGAGCTACCTTCATACCAAATTTCAAGTTACTAGGACAACTGGAAGTACCCTTTAGGTTTTCAGGGTACGGCAATTTGTATGGAAACAACCTTTTTAATGACTGTATCTTTTGATTGCGTAGACTTAGAAGTTTGATTTTTCACAGCTTCAAGGGACCGCAGGCTTGAGTATTTGATATTAATTGCAGCATGCTACCTCCACGCGTTCCGGAGAAAAAGGGTCTTGACAGACAGACAGAGAGACAGACGGGCAACAAAGTGATCCTATAAGGGTTCCGTTTTTTCCTTTCGAGGCACGGAACCCTAAAAACCGCGGTCTTGTGAGACTAAACAGCGAGTAAAACCACGGTAATAGTGAAAATAAATACTCAGCGCAGACGAGGCTACTTTGCATGACCATACTGCACTACTCCGCGGAGGAGCAAACTAATTTAATCTATTACTTGGATTTCATGTCATTGTAAATGGCTTTTATTATGTAAATAAATGTTGTAATTATTTCTACATTATGTTTTCAGTTCTCCCTCCTCATCACAACGTCAGTGCTGGCCCATGTGCTGGCCATCCCACTCTGCCTGCTGGTGGAACTGCCATCCATTGAGCTCTTCAAGGCCCTGACCGAGAAGCCACGGCCTCCCAGGGTCGCCCCTCTCGACCTGGTAGCCACGAAGCGACCTGAACTTTAAATACCAGAACCGAGCTTATGAGCTATGACTGTGATTGTGAATTGTGCCAGAAGACTTCTAATGTTTGTGGTTGTCGCCGCTGTTAGATAAGTTTGTTAGTCGAGGATAGGTTTACCGCGGTGTTATGGGCTCGACGGTAAAACTCGCCCATGGATTACGGTAAAACCGCGGTCTTGTAAGGAAGCCGGGCTCGCGGTAACCTTAACCGCGGCAAGGACCATAAAACCAAGAGGACTGCCAGTGTCTACGATGTCGCGTTCCTTTGAGATAATAAGCCTGCTGTAGCTAGTTTTACTACGGAGGGGTCTCTGTACCATTCATTTGGTATGACATTTAGACCTCTGGCTAACACAATAGCGCCATCTAAATTCGTTTTTTCTTTCACTTCATGGATGGCGCTATTGTGTTAGCCAGAGGTCTAAGTGTCATACAAAATTAATGGTACAGAGATCTCTCTATAGTGATCGTCCTTCTCCGCGGTAACCTTAATAGCGGTAACCTTAACCAAGGTAACTTTAACTGCGGTAACTGTAACCGCGGTAAAGCTCGCCCGTCCATCATACCCTTTAGTTAAGGCGGAAATTTTATTTCCATATTTATCCTCATAATGGAAGAAAAATAAAAAGTTTCAATGAAACGTTATGATTTTAATATAAGTGTTAAAATGCCTATGTATGTTCTGTAAAAACTCCTTTCTTATTTTTGAAAATTTTTAGTCGTAGTTTCTATAGTTGTTTAAGAAAGTGCTCAATCACCGTTATTTATGACGTGCCAGGTGTTTTATGACCAGTAAAACGAAATTAAATAACTCTGCTGAGAGTAGAGTGTTTTCTGTCATGAATCTTCTTTGTGTTCAGATAAATATTTTTGATTTTGTTCGTATCCATTTTTTATTTTACCTTATCTTTGAAATAATTTTGACACCAATCTTTTCGAATCACCAAAGAAGTGTTATTTCTCAGGCAATCTGTTATTGTTATACTAAGGATGTTGATATTGCGACTTGGTACTTAATAAGCTCACAAATTGCCACTCCCAGAGTCGCCAATTAAATGTAGGTACATATGTATAAATCCTATTTAAAAAAGTCTATACAATTGCTCGACTTTACGGGTGCACTGTCGTGCCCCCAGATAAAAAAACGCTCTGACTGCGGCAAAAAAAGGATCAGATTTATTGTACATTGTATTAAGATAATAAAATATCAAGTAATTATGGTACTTTTTATTTGGCCAAATATCTGTAGACAAATATAATAAAAATATTACTACCGTTATTCACTTTTCAGAGATTCCTTTCTTGTCTTGTGTGTTGTGTCTGACCGACTTATATGACAAACTTATAAAATTATTATTTACAATTAAAAGAATACAACATACATAATGTCATAATTAGAATAAAAAGACGATTATCTACACACTTATTATAAGTCCTCTATAATGCGTTCAGAAACCGTAGACAGTGGTTACGAAACGTGAGCTCGGTACGTTTGTCTTTAGTAAAAAAAAACATGTCAAATTCGTGACAGGTTTGTTATGCCTTCGCTTCGGCTTCTGAACCCATCTTAGAAGAGTATTTACAATATGTATGTAAATAAAGTAATGTATGCAACTCTATATAATTAGACCTTAAAACACTCGTGTGATCTTTATTATGAAACTCGGTTTCGCCTCGTTTCATAAAACCGCACTCGTATTTTATAAGTAAGGACCCTCATTATGCAACAGTCGCATTCTACTAATTTCATATCACAACTTATTAACGAATGAATTGTAATTGAAATTGAATGAAGTAATTGAATAACGAGTAAAAACATTTTGTGTTACAATAATTTTTTGCTGATTGTACTTCAAGTTCCCTGCTTTGCATTTTCATTTAATCTACATATCCATACCAAATACAATTCATCTTGATCCTTGTCAGTGAGTCAATTTTACCTGCACGATTTGATCTGAGCAACCAATAGTACTTTTTGATGTAAGTGCGGAAGGTTATGTCATTTTGCACGAGTCCGGAGGTGTCTAGGCCCAAGCCGCGAGGCGAGGGTCGAGACTCGGGACGAGTGAAAATGTCCCTTCCGTACGTGTACCAAACTGCGTTTTTGAAAATACATTTGCGAGAACATGATAAAGAGGGGGTGGGCCCCCAACCTCCACCCGCAGGGGCCCGGCTGCATCTTCCTCCACCGGCTCCTTGGAGAAGTAAAAATCCAACTTTCCTCAGATATGTAGCTACAAAAAGTACAACTTTTTGAGCAACTGTATTAAAAAATGGTTTTTAATGCAAGCTTTTTTGCGGACTGTAGATACTTTTTGTTTGTATTTTTTTTATGATTTTCGTGTAACTTGGTCAAATTCTTTTGCCTGGGCCCTATTTCAAAAATGCTTCACAAGTCCGCAATTTAAAGTGACAATTGTACATACATACATACATACAGTCACGCCTGTTTTCCCGTTAGGTAGGCAGAGACCACGGACTTCCACTTGCTACGATCCTGACATACAACCTTTGCTTCCCTTAATCTCATTGTAATTTGGTGAAATAGGGCCAGGGTATTTTATAAAGCTACAAGTTACAATTTACAAGTGGAAGTCTCATTCTATCACCTTTTGTTAGAAAGAGACTTCCGCTTGTAAATTGTAACTTTATAAGACCCGGCCCAGGGGTCGTATTGACTTGAAATTTGGTATGGATGTTAAAATGGAGACAATGCGAGTGCTCATAGTCACTTTATGTCGGTGGCTCTATATCCCATAAATTCGGAAAACTCAGCCCATAATTCTATCTAATATCTAGTCTAAATCGCTACATGGCTTTTCTATTGCACTTTTCCAAATTTCCGCCATTCTTCAATGTGGGTTTAACTTTAAACTCGTACTGCCTGGCAAAATATCTTTAGATGTCAGTATATCTCTAGATGACAAGCTTGTGATTGGCTTATAATTTAATTTAAGGCTATAGCGAAGATATCAGCACTTACTCGTATCTCTGTAAAACATGAAACCCAAAAGTGACATACTTAATTGTCACACGAGCCTCACGTTTAACATGAAACCTCCGTGAGACTCAATCATAGTGAAATAAAAACGGATCACTCACGTATATAAGAAACACACACACAACAACAAACATGTCGGGCTAAACTCGACTTATATACGTGAGTGATCCGTTTTTTTTTTCACCATGTGCCTCACGTTATAGACATAGTAGAAAAACCTTTCCCACGGGCCAAGCAAAAACAGTCTTATTGACAATGTCATGAACATTTTGACACGGGAAAACTTTTCTCACTTTAACTATACTAATTGCCATCTAGTGATATCTTGAATGTCTTTTAGCCATCATTCGTTGGTTGCTTAAAGTTCTCTTCAGCTATAACGGCCCATCCAGGTCCTTCCGGCTGATTACCATGACCGTGGAGATCTTCTTTTCCTCGGGGGCCACCTTCGGGCCAGGGTACAGGCAGACCTTCATCAGCTGCGCGAAGGGAGCCTCGACGAGCATCCAGAACGGTGCTGCTACGATGTACGTGGCGGCCAGGATACCGAAGTAGTTGAGGAGCTGGAATAATATTGATACCATAGCTGCAAAGTGATTCCATTTACTAATATAAAATTACATCTTTCATTTATTTACTATGTTAAGTTAAGAGAATTTACATTGAAATACATCAGCTACAGGCCGCGTCAACTCGTTTAAACCTAAATAAAATTACACACATCATCCGCAACATGCTTCGTCAAAAACCCTAACCTAAAACCCCCCACCCCGCACCGTACCCGGCTCAAAGGTCATAATATCAGCAGTATTACCCCGCTGAATGGCAATGGGGACCTGTTGCACCAAATACGACCCAGAGCGAGCCCCCTGTCTCACACTGGAATAATTCAAACATAAGGTCCAGCCATACGCCCAATCTTATTTGCACAAATTGTGATTCGCACAAGCAAGCATGTACCTTAGAGTCAGCGTTATAAGTAGCTTGTCGCTCTATCAGCTTGATGATCGATAAATGTGTCATTGGCGACAGGGTACGAGTACAAAACTGATCTGACGCTGATGACTTATACGCAAGGCCAAATGGTACACCGTAAGATCAGAAAAGGTTGCGCATGGAAAATTAATGCCACTCAAGTCTCCATGAGTTAAAATTGGTTTTGTCTTCTTCATACTAATGGAACTGTCAATGTTACAACAAAGGACAAACGAACTTTAACGGCATTTTAGTTAAAATACGTTTACGAATAGTGTAACCGTGTAGCTGGAGCTTAAGATATGAACATAAGAGACCCTGGACTAGGCTTGGGTCGGTCACGAACTAAGAACTATTAGGAATGAAACTAAATCCTTTCACACGATCTGAATCGGTCTTCGCCTTTTAGTTCAGTAGGTAGACGAGTGGCGTGGATGAATGTTTGAGCAGAACGGAGCGAGTGAGAGTGACCGAGCAGGGTAATGTAGCGAGGTTGCGAGTGAGATGAACAACTATCATTCCGTTTCGTGTCCTTCACAGATCGTAACAGTTTCAACTCATTCACTGAACTACTGAACTAAAGGAACTAAAAGATCGAACTACTTCCTTTCACCGATTGAACGAGATGGAGCGCTCCCTTCAAAGACCGCGCAGGAACAACTCCACCCTGGACAAGACTACTTGTGTATACGCTGAACGTTGTTGGTAAATGCAGCCCAAACCTTGGGTGCTGTCCACCAGTGTTGACAACTATTGAAAAAGAACTTACGATCTGGTAAAAGTTGGAGTGGATCAAAGAAGTGTGGTTGGCTGTGCTGGTCCGGATTACGATCACGTGCACCAGGTATGCGCAGTAGGAGATGCGCCCCACGGGGGCCCAGCCGCGCCACTCAAGGATCCCGCGGTATACCTCTGGAAAATCAAGTTGAATTTTGAATTAAGTAGTGATAAACTACGAATACTACGATACCATGGCCCGCCCCTCCAAAATTCAAAACGCTTTAATGCGTCTGTGAAATTATTTATAAAGCACCACCAAGACACACAACTATACTGATGTGCCGTCGGAAACTTTTAAAAATTGCGAAATTTTCCACATGGGGAAGTTTCAGAAATTCCTCACATGTTAGTATGAGGTTTGAAACGTTGCAAAATTGAAAACGGAAAACTTACCATTCTATGAAACTTTCAAGAAATTTCCGACAATATGCACATCATTACTCCCAACGCATATTTCTTGTCTTGAGTAGATTATACATAAGCTCTTATGCCTATAACAATAGAGCCATGTTTAGATCATTGTAACCGCTTCGATTGCTTAGCTCCTTCTGCTGCTGACTGTACTGCGTGCTGAGGCAGCCGTCAAACAAAAACGAATACTAGGATTAGTTGTTTGACTAGTCGTCTCACTAAACACATTGAAATAGTAATTCGGGAACCGGGCCATGTTATCGATTTCTACCTATAATACAGCTTTAAAATTTTACTAGGTACATTAGCCACTCACTTTCCAGTTTAAACACTGTCCCCGGAACCAATATGAATCCTATCAGTCCAAAGAGCGGTTTGATGGCGCTGGAGTAGACCATCCTGACTCCAAGAGGCACGCGTATGTCGTCGATATAGAAGATACCTCCTGATATGATGACTACCAGCCCAAAGGGGACGGTTGCCCAGTAGACGAAACGGTATTTCTGGAATAAGTCAATGGTTTTGTTAGGAGCAGGGTTGCCATCTCTCAAATCTGGCAACAAGGACAAGAAGCGTGTACACGAAAATGAAGCGCAGAAAAGGCTACAATAATTGGCCTCAACCGCTCTCGTATAAGGTCGAAACCGTGCAAATGTCAAGATGTTCGGAACATGTTTTTCGATTGTTTTGTGAGCATACGACGTATCTTTACTAAATATACGATATCATTGGTTTTATTGTCCCTGACTGCGGTAGGGGTAGCTCATCTAGTAGTAAAGCTCGTCTGTCAATCACACTTACCTTAAACTTCTGCACATCGAAGTTGCTTTTCTCAAGCCTGTAGACCCAGAGGCCGAGAGCCAGCCCCATGGCGTAGCAGACGAGGTTGGTGTGCCCGCGCTTGTACAGGTTGTTGAACGTCGGGTCCTCTACGAAGAAGTGACGTGCCACTCTGCGAGATGATTAAGACGTGGTTTTCATAACCCTGTGATCTGATATAAAATGATGTTTTGCGGCTTTTGTAATTACGGCGACTCATCCACAGTGTTTTTTTTTTTTTTATACAAAGAGGAAGGCAAACGAGCAAGTGGGTCACCTTATGGTAAGTGATCACCACTGCCCATAGACACCCGCAACTCCGGGGGGTTTGCAGATGCATTGCTAACCTAGAGAGCTAAGATGAAATGCCTCTTGTGCCCGTAATTACACCAGCTGTCTTACTCTCCACACCGGAACACAACAGTGTAAGTACTGTTGCTGCTTAGCGGCAGGATTGGCGAATAAGACGGTGGTAGCGATCCGGACCGACCTCGCACAAGATCCTAGAACACGCCAAATATATATGTAATTAAATTACACTGATAATAATTTGCGTGATTGCGTAGCTGTGGAAGGCAAAAAGCGGCGACATTGTAGTCCGGGAGCCCACTGCATGAAACCCTACCTGATAAAAAAAATAGAAAACGCCTATACACTGGTAGACAATAAGAATGATAACATTTCTATCCTCATTTCAATAGTTCTGTGGCTACCACGCTACCACGAGTCAACAGAGCACAAGAAGTGAGATAGGGGCCAATCACTGGTCAGTTTATAGCAGTGTTTTTCAAACTTTTTTGTGTCACGGCCCTTTAATGACCATCAAAATTTCTTCGCGACCCCCTAAAGCTCCGTTTGCGTTATTAGATTTAGAACCCAACTATTATTGAAGAATTCATATTTAGAACGAACCCTTCCGTCATTAAGTAAATATTGAAAGGAAATAAATATTGCTATTTTATTAAAATGTCCTAGATTTTTTTTTATTTTACGGCCACGAGACTTTCGAAGCTGAGCCTCGCAACCCCCCTGTATAAGTGCCGCGATTTCCCTGGGGGCTCGACCCACACTTTGAAAAACACTGGTTTATAGTAAAAAAAAAAGTCTTACTCGGGTGAAAGAAGGAGGATGGCATTCAGATTCTGCAAGAAGGTATGAATAGCTGGGGTAGCCAGGCCCACCACGAAGACGACTGCGATGGCGATCTTGCGTGCGCGCGCGCCGCTCAGCAGGCTGAAGATGATCAGGCCCACGATGCTCAGCTGCATGTCCGATGCTAGATACCTGCGGTAGAGTTTAGGGGCCTTATTCATAAACGTCACTCAAGCCACCATTAGCTAAAATAGGTTTTGTATTCTTCTCACTAACGGAAATGTCAATGTGACAAAAAAGGACAAACGAACTTTAACGGCATTTTAGTTAAAATAGGTTTATGAATAACAGGGTTAGTATTTAACTGACTTTTTTTATTCATGCTTTCAGGGATAGGTACAGGAAACGAAATACATACAGCCATATCTGTTTTTCTTTTAGTGCAAGTCTTTTATAATCAAACCTCCATTGTAACTTTAATAAACAATTGAGGTAAGTACTTCAGAAGCATAAAAGTTTGTGTTGTCAGTTTTTGGTGAAAGCGAAATAGGCTCTGTCATTTTATTGAAGTGAATAATTTGTTCGACTCTAAGACTTATTGCTTTGAAATAATAAGTACCTAATGATTGCCTGTCTGTGGCATCGTAGCTTTTAAACTGGCAGACCGATTGGGACGCAAGTTTCTGGTTTAATCAAGATGCCTCGGAGATGACTACGCGAAATTACTCTATTTATCAATGACTCATTGACCAATTTCATTATTGATTTATTCAAAATCTCATATAAGCAGTCAATAAATAATTCCGTCCACAAATAAATTTAATGTTAATAAATTATAATTATTTTTCTTGATCAGCCGTTAAACGTTTGTTGATATAAGGTTAGCCTAAGGGTTGGTCAGGGATAGTTAGCTTTTTATTAGTGAATGAGGTTTTTAGATCGATTCAGTACTTTCAGAGATTGCTTACATACTAGCGAGCAAAGTAGCGCATATAGTTTTGCCATTTCCACAGATAAAACAGTGGTTCTGGCAGAATACCAGCGCTGCGGTCTCCGCAGCTTTATGCTGAGTCAGCGCCTTTCTTCTTCCATAGCACATGGTATCCACTGTTAGGTTAGGTTGCTTTATAATATTTTCTTTCTTTAATATTACTTACTTTAAGGTTTCTTGTTTGTATTCATTGCATTCACTTGTGTTTTATGGAGGAAATAAACTTGTAATCAATCAATTTAAGTGTAGTTTTGGTTGCGTCACTTTTAGGCGCGCTCGCGGGTTCTGATTGGTTCTGTATTCTGAGTGTCAATCATACTATAATACTATAGCAGGCAGTCGCCGGTGGTCCGCGCGCTGCATTTTGTGAATGCGCTTCTAGCATCAGCCCCAGAGTGTGACGTGTTTGCTGGTCGTTGTAGGAAAGTCGGCGATGAATGCTTGCGGCTCTGTGAGGCGATGGATGGGCGTCTGTCTTCCTGTATTTGAGTATTATCTTTGTATCTGTTGCTTATCTATTATTATTATCTTTTTCTGCATATTTTATGTACCTATATTTTTTCCTGTTGTTTGTTTGTCTTACTCAGTAACCTAGTTTTAAAATTTTATGCTGTTTAAGTTTTTATAAATAGTCAGAATGAGCGTTTAAAGGCTGATTATAGGTACTGACCAAGTATGAGCCATGCACTGCGTGTAGTCGGCGTAGTTGTTCAAGTAGAACAAGTTGTAGAACCAATCGCGACGGCAGTCGGTGACCTCCACCATCACCGCCGGCTGAAACGGTCATCATCATCACCTATTTGGGCCAGTTTACAGAATATTAAACACTAAATAATTATCATGGGACAGTTTTCATCATCATCACTAGCCTTTTTTTTACGTCTCACTAGCGGCACAGGCCTCCTGTCAGAATGAGAGGGCTTGGGCTATAGTTCCCACGCGGGCCCAGTGCGGATTGGGAACTTCACACACATCATTGGATTGCTTCGCAGGAGTGTGCAGGTTTGTCACGAGGAAAAGCTCATGGTAAATTACAAATGTAAGCCCGTACATAAATTCCGAAAACTGAGGTACGAGTCGGGGTTTGAGCCCACGACCCTCTGCTTGAGAGGCCATAGGTCAAACCACTAGGCTATCACGGCTTGGGACAATTTAAATTGCTGTCAACCTTCTAAGTCTTAGACAGTTGATTTTTTCACAGCTTTAAGGGACCGCAGGCTTGAGTATTTGATATGAATTTCAGCACGCTACCTCCACGCGTTCCAGAGAAAAAGGGTCTTGACAGACAGACAGACGGACAACAAAGTAATACTAAAGGGTTCAGTTTTTTCCTTTTGAGGTCTCTACTGAGGTCGAAACTCTAAAAACGCAAAATAAGAAAAACATATTTCAAAGAAATACACTCATTAAATTTAGCAATTTTGTGCACGATTGTACGCATGCGCCTATTGCCCCCACCGAGCGATCTTAAATATATAAATACATTAATTATCTATAATACCTTTTTTTAAATCATCATCACCATCATCATCATCGGCCTATTTAAGTCCCACTGTTGGGTACAGGCCTTTATTTATAATGTAAAAAAAAAGTACCTAATTTACGTATTCGGTGCGGATTCAGAAGGATTTTTTTTGCGAAAAGATGCGTTCATTTGTGATAACACTGTGTAAAATGAAGTTAGACCGATAGTTAATAGATGTCGCTACTAAAACGAAGATGTTTAGCAAAAGTGAGGTGGGGTGAGGAAGGCGCGAACGTTCAAGGTCATACTGCTGTTGACTGTACATTATGTCAACCGTACCTGCCACAGGGGCCCGTTGCCGCAGTATCTTAGCCATGTGGCCACAAACGCCAGCACGACAGCATTCGACGGAGTCAATCTGTAAAAAAACATTATACTTAAGTATAATTGTTTGTATAAACGCAGGGTACGTTTTAATAGGCCGTCATGAATTCAGCCAGGGGTCGAGAAAGTCTAAGTGAGACCCGAGAGCCCATGCGAAGTTTTTTTTAACCGACTTCAAAAAAAGGAGGAGGTTCTCAGTTCGTCGGAACGTTTTCTAATTTTTTTTTATGCATGTTCCCCGATTATACTCTAAGACGGCTGGACCGATTTCAAAAATTCCTTATTATTTTAAAGGGTATACTTTCTAGTTGGCCTATTGTCACCAATTATTTGCGTCTGGTAGTCATCATCTCGTGTTGATGAGGTAATGATGGAAGGTACAACTCCTTAACGGTTAGGCGTTGAAGGACATTTTTTAAATAATAACGTAACTTAAAATTGTGAAATAAAAAATATTTTAACAAAAAGTAAAACTGCGTTATAAAAAATAATTCTCCCATACATATTAAATTTACGGGAGAATGTTTTTCTTATTAGGTTAATAGTTTTATTAGCTAAAGAATATTTCTTCTTCCACGTTATGGCGGCCTTTATTGCAATCCCGTGTTTGATGTCTCGTTCCTCACGAGAATGACTTTTTTTTTTAATTTGATTGCCGAGTCAGGAAGGTCTACCCATACTTAAGTAGTTTCTAATCACGTATCAACAAAGGATCGAGGAATTAATTAAAAAAACGTGTTATAAAAAATAATAAAATTCCTCGAAATGTCAAAGTCATTTACATAATTACAAAATCAAAGTGATCAAAACGAAAAACAAACCACAATCTCTACTAATGTTGCATTGCGATTTGCGTGTTTTTGCCAAACAGATACGGGACATTTACAAATAACCTAACCAAAAAAAACCTTTTTTTTAAATTGTGTGTTCTTTTCGTTGACTGTGCTTGAATTGTCGGACAAGCTCAATGACATATACAAAGTGCTCATAAACACGCTTTTATGTACACACATATCATAAGTCCTCTATAATGCGTTCAGAAACCGTAGAAAATGACCAGCATTGTAGCACGACGACGCCTTCTCGCCGACAGCGCCAGCCCCAGCACCACCCACCATCACCAGCAGTAAAGTAATAGTCATTACGATATCGAATTCGATGTCGTAATGACTTTTCGATATCGAATTTGACAACCAACGTAATTTACAATCATAGTGAAATAAAACGGATCACTCACGTATATAAGTCGAGTTCAGTCCGACATGTATAATTAATAATGACTGATATTTTTTTTTTTTTTTTACAAAAAAAAAACAGTTCATGAAACGTCAGCTCAGTATGTTTGTCTATGATTTAAAAAAAAAACAGTCAAATTCGTGACAGGTATGGGTATGATATATGCCTTCGGCTTCTGAACCCATCTTAGAGTACTTATAATATGTGTGTAGATAAAGTAATGTATGCAACTCCACATAATTAGGCCTTAAAACACTCGTGTGATTCTATTATGAAACTCAGCTTGGCCTCGTTTCATAAAAACACACTCGTGTTTTAAGGACCCTCATTATGTAGCAGTTGCATAAACTACTATTAACGAGTTTAATTTTGTTTACTTATTGACTTTTAAATCACTCGGTTCGAATTGACATTTATAAATGTATTGCTTTAACATATTATTTGATTGTGTCTTACATTAATTTTTGTTATTTTTATTTTCTCGACGATCTTTTTTGTGAATTCCTTATATTTTTTGTCATGTAACAATGTAATTTGTTTTTCATTAAGCAACAAATTAATCTAATCGAATCAAATTCGGCGGATAGGTACTTATTCAAAGTTATCACTAAGCTACGTCTCAGCTTGAAGTCACACGCACATTGCATTGTCACCGAAGCTCTACACGTTTACCAAATTTTAAGTTAATCTGACCACTGGAAGTTGGTCAAATTTGTCCCATACGTACTAACATACGTATAGTTAAAGTCAGAAAAGCTTTCCCCTGTCAAAACGTTTATGACATTGTTATAAGATTGATTTTTGTCTGGCCTTTGGGAAAGGTTTTTCTACTATGTCTGTAACACGGCAGGTGAGACAAACGCTTGTAAAAAGATCTCTTTGCCAAAAATCTTTGTCCAACCAAACCAAAAAAGTCAAAGTCTTTGACGACCGAATAGCCTAGTGGTTAGAGACCCTGACTATGAAGCTTGAGGTCCCGGGTTCGAATCCCGTTCTGGGCAGATGTTTGTATGATGAATACGAATATTTGTTCTCGAGTCTTGGATGTTTAATATGTATATTACCCATAGTACAGGCCTTGCCTAGTTTGGGACTAGGTCAATTGGTGTCAATTTGTCCCATGGTATGGTAATGTTTCATAGATTTGTGAGGCAATCGAAATACCACACCACTATAAAAAGTTGCAAGCAAAGCCGCGGTACAGGTCTATCATAGAGATGGCACAACAGCGAGCAAAATAAAAATTTGACCTTCGTTAATGAAAAAAAAACCTGTCAAGCAAGGGGCAACAATATTCGGTAAACTATTGGATGTCATTTGTTACATGTGGCATTAAAATAAAAATATTATAGATCCATGCTTCTAGTGAAGTTCGATGACTAAAGTAAATGAATTACTGGGACTGCTATGTTTTAATTTATTATTGGCTATTTATTATTTGTTCGACTAATTCGTTAAACTGTCAAATCTACGATAGTTTTCGGTTGTCACTTGTCATTATTATTTATTATGCACTTCTACATCTAGGTAGGCATTTTATCAAAATTCCAAATAAGTACCTACTTACATACAAATAAACCAGGTGACCCACTGGCTTGTTTGCCTTCCTTATCGTATAAAACATTGTGTCCTCCCCCCCCCTCCCTTATATTCTAAACCGAAGGTCCATTAAATATGAAAAACATTACAACAACACTTAATAAATACTTCCAACGATAATTATTTTCTATACGATCGGATATGACAGAAGGACGCAAAAGCAAAAAAAAAATCTACGTTATACTTAATGTGACGGTGCAGCAGGGACTCAGCATAGTGGAGCTGTAGATAGTGAAGACTTCAGTGATAAAGACATGCGGTTAGAGTTAAAAGCCGAGGAAGACTGGGATATAGATGATGGCGATGTAATTGTTAAAAGTGAAGCTGATAGTGAAGTTGAGGATAATGGAAGTGGTAATTATAATGATACCATGCTGAGTATTGATATTTAGCCATTAGTCAATTAGCATATTTGTAATGATAAATAAACACACAATTATTATAAAAACAATAATTGAGTCAAATACTATACTTAATTAAAAACTGTAGTTACAGTTAGTAAAGTCACTGGCAGCGGGTTTGTTCAAGATAACAGAAATTTGCTCTTGAATGCACCCAAATATAGTTACGTTTAGCTAAATTTGGCTGGCAACATTAGTACAGCGTACATTCATTGTACACTGACATGACTGATTGTATTTATTTATGTTTTTATTTGCCCAATCCGTCGGTAGGTATTCGACAATTTCGTTCGAAATATTTACCAATCACTTTGTTGCCGTGTTAATTTTTATTTGTTCCGTCCCCACTGGGACACTAATGGATTGTTATGAAAGAGCTTAAATATATAAATTATAATTATTTAAGTTGAGAAAAAGAAATCTGACCTCAGGTACTCAGGTAGTTAACCTCTTTCGGCCTCGCTTGCTTCGATGTTTAAAAAAAATTGTTACAAGCAAAAACGCTAACTCAAAATCAATTTAAGTTCCTATTGTGACTGACTCATCAAAGTTATTAACGTTAAAAAATATATATATATACAATATATATATAAGCTACATAATTATACTGTACCGATCCTGTTTTGGTTTTTGTGTTATTGGCAAATATAAATTATTTGTATTTGTATCATCATCATCAGCCTATTTACGACCCACTGCTGGGCACAGGACACTCAGAATAAAAGGGGTGTGGGCTACAGTTCCCACGCGGGCCCAGTGCGGATTGGGAACTTCACATACATAATTGAATTGCTTCGCAGGAGTGTGCAGGTTTCCTCACGATGTTTTCCTTAACGTATAGCCCAGCCCAAACCACAGAGACTTAGCTAAATTTTTGCATAGAGGTCCTTTACGCTTAATGAGGGATAAGGAGAGATTTTGTGGAATTCCCACGGGATAGAGAGTTCTATGTTTTTGTTTTTTTTTTATACCCGATGTTGCTGTTAGTGTTGCCACTGTTACAGCTTTGCCCTGGCTTCGTATAAGTTTACCCAAATTATGTTTTAAACTTTAAAGTTAAATGTTTCGTTTAAAACTGAAACGGAACCTAGCGCTTCAAGATCTTAATTTTTTTTGGTTTTGATTAAGAAGGTAAATATTCATAAAAACCTTCCGCCTTCAACGTATTCCTACTTCCTACTTCCGATCAATATAATCGAGGCCTTCATATACCTAAATAGTAATTAAAATGAATCTTTAAATTGTCACTTAACGAATTTTTTGCTTTCAGCTGTAGTTATTTTAGTTTGGTTAAAATTTTAGATTTGAGTTTTGTGTATTTCGTTTTATAATACATAGTGAATATTTTAATAAATACTTTGTTAACATTGATATGAATAAATTGCCTGGCAAAGTTTCGAGGTAAACTTGTAGTTTACGTCAAAGCAAGTTTTGCTGGTCAGATTGTTTTTTAATTTAAAATTTTAACTAACTTCCTGTCTGCTACGCATAAGTCACACCTTCCGCGATTTTATTAAATCAATTCTTGTGTACAATATAAATGAGTATCTATACCGTTATGCTCAAACATAATCTCCCGAAAAAAGGACGGAAAAAGTTGATAAAGTAGCTACTGTCTTTCAGATCTTAGATTAGATTGAGATTAGATTAATTTAATGCTTTTTTTTTTGCTTTAGGTAAGTTAAATTTATTACAACAAAACAAACAGCGTTAGCGGCCTAGGGGACGTTTTCCATTACCTATTTATCACTTAATGAAAATCGCATTACGTTTTTACGTCAAAAAATATAAGGAATTCAGAAAAAGGCAGTCGAGAAAATAAAAAAAAATAAAATAATGTAAGATACAATCGAATAATATGTGAAAACAATACATTTATAAATGTCAAAATTCGAACCAAGTGATTTAAAAGTAAGTAAGTAAGTAAACACGTTATTGTACAAAAAACCGGATAAAAACAAAAAAAAACAAAACAAAATTGATTGTAAACAAAAGTCAATAAGTTACAGGTTTTTAACATGAAACTACCATGGCGTTCAATCATAGTAAATTAAAGGTTCACTCACAAAATTCAAAATTTTATTTAGCAAATAGGCAGTTGAATGCTCTTTTACACGTCATTTTTTTGAGTCTACCAGCGCTTTCGGAAAGACCATGATTGCCAAGAAGAATGCGCCACAAGAAACTTGGCACAAAGTCATTTTTTCTAAAAACAAGTTACATTAGCTCTTACAATACGTAACCACAGATAAATTACACAAAGAAACCTCCCTCTATCATTAAAAAAATAAGAGAGAAAAAAAATACCGTATTTTAGAAACAAGTGTAAAAAATAGTTATTAGAACAGCAAAACCAGAACACTACTTTACTGGCACGTTTTAATTGAGCAGGAGATGTATAGGGTCTCCAGGTCAAATATCTGTGAAAATTTGAATTCCAAAGGGATGTATAGGGTCCCAGAATTAATACTATAATATAATACTTAATCTAAATGGCTTAGAGATGTATAGTCTCTAGGGTCAATTTAAACTAAATTTAAAATCAGCAGAGGTGTAACATATGGCATATCGGGATTGTCGCGCTATAGGTACTTCGACTGACGTATTGATTATGTGATTTGCTGTTAATCAATTATTTATAACTTAGAAAATTATAACAGTAGGTATATAAAATACAAAAGGTATGTAATGTGGACTATTACTACTGCTATAACTACTGATGATGGTAATGATGGTAAGGCTGCTCCGTCGCCTAAGCCGAATAATTTTGCGACTGGTTTGAATGTGTACCGGGTGCCGCAAATGCACATGCTTGTGGCGCGGATTATGGAGATGATTCCTGCCCTTAGCCAGTCCATCACTACGCTCAGGGTCCTTAGGGATCTGTCCCAGCGTTCAGAGAGGGCTTCGTTGATTGTGTGATTAAGTGATTGTCAATGGAACAAGGGCGAAAATAGCTCGTAGGCGTAAGCTGGATGTTAACAAGCAAATATCCCGATTTCAAAATAGCTGGTGTGCCGATTTCTCGTCGTTAATGCATTCCTGTCTCTCGCGTAATTTCAAAATGCCACTGTTGGGCACAGGGCACATGCCCTCTTTTAGGGATGGAATTTTAAATTAAGTAATCTTCAATCTTGAAAATGAAATTTGTTGAATCAGACGTTCCTTTGCGGAGGTCCATATTTATGAACTAAAAACAATTACTTTGCGTGCGTCCCATTGCGGTAGGCTCAAGGTTTCGACGTTTAGCAGCTAAGATCTGCGTCCGGCTCACCCGAACAAAATTACAGGCCCTTTTTAAACCCACACAAGTTGGCTTCGGCACCCACGGAGGTTGCGAGGCGGCAGTTCATGCTGTACACACCTTCGTACAAAGTGGCTCGTGCGAGGTTCTTCTAAAATTAGACGTAAAAAACGCATTTAATTCGGTTAATAGGGACACCCTGCTTAGCGAATCTAAAATGCATGTCCCAGAAATTTATAACTTTCTTCTCCAGTGTTACCACTGCCCTTCAAAACTAGTACACAAAAGCAATGAAATCCTTTCGGCCGTAGGTTGTCAGCAGGGTGATCCCCTCGGTCCAGCGATATTTAGTTTGGCTATTAATCCGATAATCCGCAATCTAAATTCGAAATTGAACGTTTGGTACCTTGACGATGGGACCCTAGGAGGAGACGCACAGACTGTTCTAGCAGATCTGATAAAAATTAAACAGCAATTCAATGGTATAGGTTTAGATTTGAATTTTGATAAGTGTGAATCACACCGCATCCCAAATTATTCAAAATTTCGATAACGTCGCTCTAAATTTAAAAATAGTACCCAAAGACAGTCTGCACCTCCTCGGGTCCCCCGTCTGCGACGAGGCCATCCCTCTTCTCCTCACTAAATTGACTTCAAAATTTAACAATTATTCGGACCGCCTTGTCAAAATTAGTAGTCACTCCGCTCTATTTATTCTAAAATTTTGCTTATTTGTTCCAAAATTTACTTACCTGCTCCGCTGCTGCCCAATTTGGAAATTCCCCCATTTGATCCAACCCATCGACAATCTTATGAAATTCCAAATCGAAACTATTTTGAACATCCACCTTAGCGAGCAGGCATGGACCCAAGCCGCTTTACCGATAAGGCACGGCGGTTTGGGTACCCGCAAAATTTCTAGTATTGCTTTGCCGGCATTCCTGTCTTCCATCCACAGCACGTTAGATCTCGCAGGTAACATACTGAACACCCTAACGGGTATAAACTGTGAAATCGCGTGCCTGAATGAGGCCACGAATGCCTGGCTAGCTGGACCGAGCCCAATTATCCCACCTAGACCCAAAAGGCAAAGGGCCTGGGATACAATAGCCTCTTTCATCACTTTCAACTCACTCAAAGACACATCGTCAGGCAGGGATCTGGCAAGGCTGCTAGCAGTGTCCAAGCCAGAGTCAGGTCACTGGCTCCATGCCTATCCCTCGCCTAACACAGGAACATTTTTAGATCCTGCCACACTCCGCATAGCTGTCGGTCTCCGGCTCGGTGCTGGAATTTGCACAAGCCACAGCTGCACTTCTTGTGGGGCCCCTGTAGACCGACTTGCTCACCACGGCCTTTCCTGCTCCTCGGGCGCCGGCCGCCTGTCACGCCACGCTGCTCTCAACGACATCCTCAGAAGGGCACTCGTCAGCGCCAACGTCCCCGCTGCTCTGGAGCCCCAGATTGCGCGGGGTGATGGCAAGCGCCCTGATGGGATGTCGTTAATCCCCTGGAAGATGGGCCGCGCGCTGGTGTGGGACGCCACTTGTACGGACACCCTGGCAGCGTCCTACGTCCCACTAACAAGTAAAAGGGGAGGAGCGGCAGCGGACGCCTGGGAGCACCTCAAGGTCAGCAAGTACAGCTGTCTCGGCGCCCAATACGAGTTCTTGCCGTTTGGCGTCGAGACGCTGGGTCCTTGGGGTAAGGGTGCGCTCGGGCTCCACAAGGAGCTGAGCAAACGCCTGAAAGAGGCAACAGGCGACCCTCGCGCGGGCAGCTTTCTCGCGCAAAGAATTGCTATTGCAATTCAGCGCGGGAATGCTGCCTGCGTGATGGGCACCCTGCCGAGAGGTCCAGGTTTGGTAGGTATTTAATTTTTAAGTTAGTTTTAGTTTTAATATTTTAATTTACTTTGTAGGTAGTGTTAGTCCCATTTGCTGTGCACTGTTTCAACTTTCATTATGTAAATAAAATTTAATTTTTAGTTAATTACTTTACTCACCCGCGACGTGAATGAAAAATAGTTACGTCTGTGCGGTAAATGCATGTTTCCATGCAACACTTCCGCCTTTACTGCCACACGAATCAACACATGCCACACAGACCCTACCATCAACCGCTAAGCAGCCAGCTTATCAGCTTGAAGTTTCAGAAATGCATTTATACAAAGACTAGCTGTTGCTCGCGACTTCGTCTGCGTAGAATTCGGTTATCGCTATCCCGCGGGAAATATACAATTTTCCGCAATGAATGATAGCCTATGTTTTAATCTAGGGTATAAGCTATCCCCATTCCAAATTTCATCCAAATCCGTATAGCCGTTTCATCGTGAAGAAGTAACAAACATACTAACTCACTCACTAACTTTCGCATTTATAATATTAGTAGGACTATACTAGGCCAGTAGGAAGAGAATTGAAATCGGAAAAAACTCCTACAAAAGGTTTTATAGTTTTAATAGCTTCGTTTGTTGCCCAATATGAATATCCCAGGTTTCCCCCCTCGCCGGAGTTGTGCATAACTGGTGGGGGGTAATGAACCCCAAAAGGGTTTTGCGGTTTTACGGTCATATATCTCGTAAAGGACTTACAATATTTAAAAGTGTTCTTCATAAAAGCTCTAGGGCATTTAATCCTACATAGAATGAGGTCAAGTTCATATTTTTTGGACTGCCCATTCTCATACTAAAGCTCAACAAAGTAAAGCGTGTTTTACATATTTATGAAAAAAAAAATCGTTTTAATTTAAGTTTTTGATAATATCATCTAAATTAACCCGTGTGTCAATAAAATGCATTTTACAAAAACTATAGAGGAATAATTTCTGCGTTTGTCGATATCAAAAGTAATTTTTTTGGTCCACCCGGTTTCATATAATTGATCTTTTTTTTCGGTTTGTCCCTACTGACCTATACAGCCAATCTGTGTTGGTTGGTAAAAACAGGGTGCTCACCTGAGCCACCTCATGGCGATCCCCTTCGGCAGCATCACCCAGGATATCCGTTTCTTCTCCTCCATGATGAGGATGTTGTAAGCCAGCAGGAACCCTGATATGATGAAGAAGCTCTGGACGATCAGGGTGCCGCCGTAGAAGATGTGGTAGATAGGGTTGTTGTAAGTCTGGAAAAACGATTGCAATTTTTCAGCAGTTTTATTCAGATATCAGACTGTTTTATTTTTGGCTCACCACCCACTTGGTCAGCCCAGAAAGAAACGACTTGAAGTCCTTTGCATGTATTATTATTATGTGCGTTAAATAAATTACGTTTAGATAGGTATGTTTCGATCTCACCATGTAGAGTTCATTATTATTTTTTGTTTGTTTTAGTTAGTTTGATTTGATAATTTTGTTGAGTCTCTCAAAAGTCTCAAAACTGGCATATTTCCAACACAGTATGCAGTTAAAATGAAGGAATAAAGGTACATATTTTGACTTTGTTTATTCTTACCAATTCTAGGAACTGGGGGTTGTTGGTGATGACCACGGCAGCCAGCGGTGCGTGCCCCATCACTACGAAGAAAGTGGTGAACGACCTAAACCGTAGAGGGTGGAATTGAAGCGGTGATACAAATTATTATAATGTGATTCAGTATCGTTATTAGGTAAATTTTTCGCTTAAAGTGCGGGAATACAAAGTGATCGTCTCCTGTTTAAATTCAATTAAAATTGGAAATAGTACGAAATAAGGTGCTCATAGTTTTAAGTCTAAGTTGCCTTACAATTACAAAATTGATTTCTTGAAGCTTCATTCATTTAATTGCATGTTTGAGGAAAGCACTATACTTACCTCGGCGTGAAGAGGGATTGCCAGCCTCGTATCTAGTATCGTCTATATCAACTTGGCCGGTAATCCCTATTTTCCCGGCCTCTGCATTAATGTACTATTAAAGGAACGAGACATTGCATTGTGTAGACATTGGCGGCTTTCTTGATTTACTGCCATTCCTAATATTCAATCTATCTCATGTTTTGTCCTATCGACGAATTTTTTGACTGATTTGACGAACAAATCACGAAAAATTATATTTTTAGATGGCTACCATCCTCCTATGGACAAATACCAAGCAGAGATTAGATTACCTACCGACAAAATTGAAGATAGATATGTAGATGTTTGTTATCGTCAGTAGATCAATAAGAGATAGATTGAATGTTGGGTACGGCTGCTAACCTTTTCAACTCCAAGGACCCTGAAAAGCGTCATGAGCTGACGTGCCTGCGACGCCACTAAAGCTTATACGCGTCCGGCTGCACAGTGCAAATGCGACCTACGCTACGAACGTATGCTTAAGCATAGGTTTAAGTCCGCGTTGTCGTTATGTATGCCAACTTTTGTATGCGTCGTTGGCGTTGAAAGGGTAATCATCCTTGATTGACAATAATGAGAGTAACATGTAATAATTTGCTCACTTGATCCCGTTGAAGCACTTAAGCCGTCGCAGTCGGGGCTCCGGGCCCTCCCCCGAAGGCGCCACCAGCCGCCGCCAGTTTCGCTTCGCTGAGAAGCAGAGGAGTAGCCTGGCAGCTGGAAACCGCCACATTATTTAAGGACTCTTTGCACCAGAACCACAGGCGCGACAGCGGCCTGTCGGTGTAAGCTTGCGCGCCGGCGACCTTACGATGGCACGTGTACGCATAGGGTTGACAGTTTAGCTACCGCGGCACAAGCAAATGATAACCAAATACTTAATGAAAGAAGTTTAATTAAGTAATGAAATATTACGTAAAATTTCATGTTGTGCATGCTTTGACATTTTATTTTACTGTATCTTTGTGTATGTATCTGCATACATTTTAGTTGAATTTTTGTTTTTTTGACGATCTCTTTCTGATTTTTTTTTTGTATTTTTGAGATTCAAAATATAATCATTTTCAACGAGAAATAAAGGAATCTATGTAATCTAATGTTAAAATATTGTTGTTGAATATGTTCACACATTTTATAAAGTGCTTAATTTAATATGCTTTTTATTTTTTAGATGTATTTTAAACATTTTATTATTTTCTTTAACTATCGCGAATATTCGAAATCGTACGAACAGTTCTCTCATAAAATCCAAAGGGAAGCGACCGTTCCCAAGCGAATACACTTTACTAATAGGTATTATGTGAAATCAAAATGATTAGTATAAAATTATGCAAGTAACTTAGTTTTCTGGGTCAGTATGTAACTTAAAGTAGTTTTTTTCTCTGTGGCTTCTAGTATTATTGCGACAGCCGTAGACACAACAATACTGATCTCCAGGCATAGTTGCAATTTTTTTACGTTACGGCGCGACTAGGCGGCCCTCCGTTTTGGCGTTCGCGTTTCGCCTTCCACACCTCGCGCGACCCGCGCTCGCCCCCGCTCGCGTCCTGACACGTACACAATAACAACGCACTAGTTTACTGCACACATGCGTCTGTGTCGTTTCTTTTTACGACTTTTTGGCCACAATATCTCTCAAATAAGGCCCAAACTTGCGCGCTGACGTCAAAATGTTCGGACCATGTTTTTCGATCGTCTTGTGAGCATAATATGACGTATCTTTACTTATAATATCATTGATTGAACCGCTCACAAATTTTTAGTAGATGAGAACAGCCAGACAGACGGACAGCCGGATATATGCTTCACGTTCGCTCGGTCAATAAATTCGGACAAGGATTCGAACCTGATTTACATTTTTAAATTTAATCAAAATGACAATTTGCGCCCGCATTCGTACATTACCGAACTGACTGACCTTAACTCTTAAATTAAACAAGTTTTTAAAATGTAAAGGCTATTATTATTCGCGACGAATACCTGAATCAACGTACCTAATGTGTTTTTCGAAGGACAGCAGAAGTCGTAGAACGTTCCCAACAAATTCAGAAGCAGGATGGTAATGAAGAGTGAAGCCACGAAGACGTCTCCGGCGTCTATGGTCATCGGCTCATCATGTCGTGTGCAGACGACTTTGTCTTTCACGAGCCTGGCTTGGAGCTGGTGGGTTTTGGTCAACGTGCCGTTGAGGCAGGCTTCTAAAGAGGTGTTGAGGTCTGTGGAGTTGCTGATATAGTCTCGACATGTCTTGGTGACACAGATGCCCCAGTGAATGAACTTGTGGTCGAAATGAGTGGCGCTGTTTTCCGAGTATTCCTGGAGAAAATTATGAGATTTGTAGTTTTAATTTAAATAATGTAATGATTTTAGTTTTTAATTGTGTACTTATTAACATCATCATCACCAGCCTTTTTTACGTTCCACTGCTGGGCACAGGCCTCCTCTCAGAATGAGAGGGCTTGGGCTCTAGTTCCCACGCGGGCCCAGTGAGGATTGGGAACTTCACACATATCACTCAATTGCTTCGAAGGAGTGTGCAGGTTTCCCCACGACGTTTTCCTTCACTGAAAAAGCTCATGATAAATTACAAATGTAATTCCGCTCATAAATTCCGAAAACTCGGCTGTGCGAGCCGGGGTTTGATTTGAACCCACGACCCTCTGCCTGAAAGGCCATAGGTCAAACCACTAGGCTATTACCTATTAACATAGGTTAACGTGAAATTGTATTAACATAATGAGTCATGTTACTTGCTAAAATGAATAATTATTTTATTCCCTTCGTTTTATTTCGTTGTAGGTACTTAAATGGGCTTCACTGAAATAAAACACCGTGGCTGCACTTTTCTAGATTATGGAGCCATGTGTTGCCATTTCTCTTACCTGTATGGTATTGAGCAGTTCGCTGGCATTGTTGGCGACGAGCAAGGCATCGACGTAGCAGTAGACGTCGCCGGGGTTCCGCAAGCACGGATGGAACTCGTCCAGTTGGAAGAGGGGCGGCAGTTGGTCGTACTCCGTTTCTGGGAATAGATGAGTTAAGATCTCAATATAACATTGTCATTTCAAAGTTCAATATTTCAAAAACGGGTGAACCGATTTTAGTAAAACTTGTCTAAGAACTATCTCGATTAAGCTAGCTTTCGATTGCAAAAAATCGCATCGAAATCGGTGAATCCGTTTGGGAGCTATGATGCCACAGACAGATACACACACATACAGATACACAATACATGTCAAATTTATAACACCTCTTTTTCGTCGGTGGTTAAAAATGACTACTTACTGTACTATGGATGGTATATCTTTGGTTCCGTGGAGGATGGGTCGGGTTATAGTTTGGAATGCGACCTTTGTCGATGTACCTAACGTTAAAAATATTTTAAGTTTTAGGTTAATTTATTAATGTTACATTGCCATGCCCAACCAGGGCCCATATAAAACTAAAAGTACCTACCTACTTAGTTATAAAGACCTGTACAATACTATGGTTGCAATAAATGACTAAACTAAATGAAACTACAATTTTGTCGCTGTCGGATTTCAAACCATGTGTCCATGGGATCCCGGCGCTTACAAGCTTATTTCAGAGTTGAAAAAGCGCTTAGTCAATGCAACTTGTGACCAAAGGGCTGGCAGTTTTTAACCGACTTCAAAAAAAGGAGGAGGTTCTACGATCCACTGTATGTATTTTTTTATTTTTATTTTTTATGTATGTACATCGATTACTCCGTCAACTGTAGACCGATTTTCAAATTTTTTATATTATTTGAAAGGGTATACTTCTGAGGTGGTCCCATTGTCACCAAGTTATGATCTGATTATGGGATCCTAGGGAAATCGAGGGCAACCCTCAAATTTTACAGGCACGTATTATGTGTTTCATATGTTTTCTAACGTTATTCAAGTATTTGCGTCTGGTAGTCATCGTCTCATGATGATGAGCTGATGATGGAAGGTACAACTCCTTATCGGTTAGGAGTTGGAGGATAATTCTGAAAATGTTAAATCATTATTCGAAAGGGTATACTTCTGAGGTGGTCCCACTGTCACCAAATCATGATCTGATGATGGGATCTCAGGGAAATCGAGGGCAACCCTCAAATTTTATAGGCACGTATCATGTGTTTCATATATTTTTTAAGGCTATTCAAGTATTTGCGTCTGGTAGTCATCATCTCATGATGATGAGCTGATGATGGAAGGTACAACTCCTTAACGGTTAGGAGTTGGAGGATAATTCTGAAAATGTTAAATCATTATTCAAAAGGGTATACTCCTGAGGTGGTCCCACTGTCACCAAGTCATGATCTGATGATGGGATCTCAGGGAAATCGAGGGCAACCCTCAAATTTTATAGGCACGTATCATGTGTTTCTTATATTTTCTAAGGCTATTCAAGTATTTAGTCGGTAGTCTTATGTTGATGAGCTGATGATGGAAGGTACAACTCCTTAACGGTTAGGAGTTGGAGGATAATTCTGAAAATGTTAAATCAACGTAAAATTGTGAAATAAAAATCTTTTAACAAAAAAGTAAAACCGCCTTCAAAAAAAAACCTTAGAAAAAAAACGTAAAATAATCCTCTAAAATAATGATAAATAAACAAAATAAAATAAAATGCCTTTATTTCGGACAACAGAAACTAAAGCCTAAAGTTTTATCGCCTAGCACTAAGCAGCAGAAATATGAAGTCGGTGCGGTGCGAGCGGAATAGGCTTTAGTTTCTGTTGTCCGAAATAAACGCATTTTATTTTATTTTGTTTATTTATCATTATTTCAGAGGATTATTTTACGTTTTTTTCTCTCTCAAAGAATCAGCATCGCTATTCAGCGAGGCAACGCTGCCAGCCTTTTGGGCACCATGCCACTGGGGCCTTATTAAGATTTAATTTAGTTTTAAGTTTTAGTTTAATTATTTTTAAGTTTTAGTTTAATGAGTTTTAATTAGCACCCTTACACCAATACATACCAATCGATATGCCAATCTTGGTGTAGGGTCGAGGATCCGGGTTCGATTGCGAGGGTTGGCATTTTCTGTTTTTTTTCTATGTATTCATGTTTCATTATCATTATGTTGATGGTTATGTTTCAGTGAGTATTTTAAAAGTATAGGTAATTGCTTAAAGTAACACAGGCAATTTGTGAAAAATTCATTGTCATTTAAACAATGCAAACATTATAAATGGTTACTTATTTACATAAATTTCAATAGATAATTTTAACGTTAAAATGAATATTCGAACAACAAACACCACATCAAGTTCGTGGTTTACACCTATTGATCATAATTAAATTAACATGTTGGGTGCAGTACGGGAAGTTTTTCTATTATTTGACGACCGGATAGCCTAGTGGTTAGAGAGCCTGACTACGAAGTTCGAGGTAGCGGGCTCGATCCCCGGTCGGGGCAGTAGAACTCTTTCGAAACGAACGCCTGACTGAATGTCTTGATAGGTACAGCAATGGCTCACTGCACGGATCAACCACCCTCTAGACACCGCATCTTTTACAATTTACTTGGAAAGTCATTACGAAAAAACATTGAGTCGTGATTGGTTCATAGCTTGTCATCTCGCTTGTCATCTGGTCGAAAGTGAGCCGCGATTCGAGGTTAGAAGAGATTTATAGGTGCAAAACTTCTCCATGCCTTTCCTGCACATGTAGCACGGCGCGCCATTTTGTCGCTTGTCGCACAGTGCGTCCCTTTCATAGTGATGGAATCAGTGAAGGAAGCACTGAGCGACAAGCGACAAAATGGCACGCGTGTTAGCCACCCTGCTCTAAACGAACTCTATCATAGTGAAATAAACGGATTACTCATGTATAAAAGGTGATTTGAATGAACCGTCAAGAATTTTCGCGTGGTAAGACCTTGTGTGAGGTCCGTCCGGATCGCTACCACCATCTTACTCGCTAATCCTGCCGCTAAGCAGCAGTGCTTACACTGTTTTGTTCCGGTGTGGAGAGTAAGACAGCCGGTGTAATTACGGGCACAAGAGACATTTCATCTTAGCTCCCTGGGTTGGCAACGCATCTGGAAACCCTTCGAGGTTGCGGGTGTTTATGGGCAGTGGTGATCACTTACCATCAGGTGACCCACTTGCTCGTTCGCCTTCCTCGCCGTATAAAAAAAAATCAGCCAAGGGTTGAGTAAGTGTACCCCTGTATTGTTTTTTTGAAAAAAAAAAAATCATTCTTCAATACTTACACTATTGTCAACCAGCAGAGGCAACGAAAGTAAATGTAATGGGAGATTTTTTTATTTTTTTTTGTTAAATAAACACTTTACAGTGGTGTTCGGTTTTTATAGTAACGCTGTTTGACAGGAATAAACGGTGAATGCGATTGCATTCATGTGTGTTGATTGTAGCATTATGCTGGTGCCGACGCCTATTGTCACAAACTAATCGTATTATGTTTTTAATTTGTTGTGTGAACTGTAAAATGTTGTTTTGTGGCAATAAACTATTTTTTCTTTCTTTTTTCTCTTTCATGTGTGATAAAATTGATACTTAATCAAATTCAAGCCGCCCAACCGATGGGAGTTTAATGAGTTTTAGTAACTTACTGAATGTATCTTTTTCGTTTCGTTTTGATTAATTATAACTTATAACCCGTTCTGCGGTTTTGACCCCGGAGCAGAGCGCAGAAAATATTTTTAATATCAAGGTAAGTTAGGTACCTTTTGTCATTTATCATACGAAAAACCGATAAAGTTTTGTCGCATCATCATTACATCATTAGCAAGCAATTTTGCTAATATAAACAAGTTTTGATGGGACTAAGATACGCATTCTTGTTTTTTAGTAAGTACTAGCTGTTACCCGCGACTTCGTCGACCCCCTCTACGTTTATTTAAGCGTATAGTATCATTCTATGGAACTTGCTAACTATGTACACAAACCACCATACTGAAATTGACTTTGAATGATGAATTTACTATGGCGGTTTGTACACATAGTTAGCAAGTTCCATAGAATGACACTTTAGCGGTACACTTCTTATCAATATCTCGCAGGAAGAAGTTGCATACCGCTGCTTTTTGGAGCGGGGGGCTGTGCCCCCCAGCCCCCTCTTTATTTTTAAAGCGTAGTGGTTCACCATTTATCAATATCTTGCAGGAAAGGGTTGCATACGGTTGGTTTTTGGGGCGGGCGGCTGCGCCCCCCAAGCCCCCCCTGTGTTTGTTAAAGCGTAGTGGTTCGCTACATATCAATATCTTGCAGGAAAGAGTTCTATTTTCTGTGCTTTTTGTGCGGATGGCTGCGTAGTTTATGCAACTGTTAACATAATGAGTGTTTTGAAGCCTAATTATGTAGAGTTGCATACATTATTTTATCTATACACATATTCATAAGTACTCTAATGATGGGTTCAGAAGTCGAAGGCATAAATATTTTATATCTATCACGAATTTGACTGTTTTTTTATTTATTACAGACAAACATACCGAGCACGCTTCGTATCGAATGTTTTTTTTATTGTAAATTATGTTGGGTTTTGAAAATGATTCAAATTTTAAACTCGTAACGACATCGAATTCGATATCCAAAAGTCATTACGGCATCGAATTCGATGTCGTAATGACTTTTCGATACTGACTGTCGAAATGCTGGTCATTTTGTACGGTTTCTGAACGCATTATGATAATAATGTGATGTGTGACGGCTTATGATGATAATGTGTGTAGATAAGAACCAATAAAATTCAAAAACAGGCCTCAATTAAAAAAACCGGACAAGCGCGAGTCGAACTCGCGCACGAGGGTTCCATACAAAGATTTTAACGCTTTTCCCCAGTGTTTTAAGTTGTCCAGTGTTAGCAGAGCCCTGCTCCTAAGCAAAATGTACGCAGTGTGGGATCATCATATATTGGTCTATAAATCTACGGACAGACATAAAAAAATAAGATTTTGAGAATTTTCTGAGTGGTTGTGCTATAAGAGCTTAGCTTCATACCAAATTTCAAGTTTTTAGGACGACTGGAAGTACCCTTTAGGTATTCAGGGTACCGCAATTTGTATGGAAACAACCTTTTTAATTACTGTATCTTTTGATTGCGTTCACTATGATGTTTGATTTTTTCAGAGCTTCAAGTGACTGCAAGCTTGAGTCCTTGATATTAATTTCAGCATGCTACCTCCACGCGTTTCCAGAGAAAAAGGGTCTTGACAGACAGGCAGACAAACAGACGGACAACAGAGTGATCCTATAAGGGTTCCGTTTTTTCCTTTTGAGGCACGGAACCCTAAAAATATTCCGAGGAATTGAGAACCTCCACCTTTTTTTGAAGTCGGTTAAAATAAAGATTGGATTTCTTTTTTAATGCAATAAAACCTTACTGTGAGAATTTTTAAAGTCAGTTAAAAAGTAAAACGGCGGTTTTTGCAAAAACAACAACAAAAAAACCTTAAATAAAAACTAACGTTTTTGAAGCCGGTTAATAATCCTCAGAGGATTATTTTATGCCCTGTTTTGTTTGAAGGCGGTTTTTGAAAATTGAACTTTTATTTTGTTTATTTCTTTTTGCATGTGGAGATTTCTGGGCAGCGCGAAACCTGTTCGTCGACCGCGTGTTACTGTTTTTTTATTTTGTTTTGCATTTTTGGACATATGACTAGGGTTACCATCTCTAAAGAAATCTGTGCCTGACTTACGAAATTAATAAAAACGCACTCTCATTCTGTGAGGAGGCCTGTGCCCAGCAATTGGGTCGTAACTAACCTAACCAACTTAGAAAAGTTAAAAACCCCCGACATTTTCATTTCAAAGTTCAATATTTCAAAAACGGGTTAACCGATTTTAATGAAACTTAGCTAAGAACCATCTCGATTAAACTAGCTTCCGATTAAAAACAAACCGCATCGAAATCGGTCCATCCGTTTGAGAGCTATGATGCCACAGACAGATACACAGGTCAAACTTATAAGACCCCTCTTTTTCGTCGGGGGTTAAAAATGCGAACCTACGTTCTTTTGCTTGAGAGACCATAGGTTTAACCTATAGTGGCTACCACAGCTTCACGGAAAACCTTAATAAATAAATAAATAAATATCATGGGTCAAATTGACACCAATTGACCTAGTCCCAAACTAGGCACAGCCTGTACTATGGGTACCAGACAACGGATAAACATACTTATATAGATAAATACATGTTTATATACATATTAAACATCCAAGACCCGAGAATAAACATTCGTATTCATCATACAAATATCTGCCCCGACCGGGATTTGAACCCGGGATCTCAAGCTTCATCAGGGTCTCTAACCACTAGGCTATTCGGCCTTGTGGCGGTAGTATTTACTTATTGGAACCAAATAATACATTTCATAGATCTGTCATTATAATTCTTTAAATTTCCGAAACTTTAAGGACATTCTGAATATATAACGACCCTGAGATGATTAAATGTAATTAAAAGAAACAAGTAATTTCGGATCATAAAACCGAATTGATGTAGGTATTACAGAAGTTTTATTGACTTGTTTAGATGTTTCGCATTTTTAAATAATCACAAGTCCAGATAGCTTAGTGGTTATGAACGATGGCCTCTCAAGCAGACGGCCAGAAGTTTGAGACCTGGGGATCGATTTTTGAATCTCACTTGATGACTAAATTCAACTTCAACTTCAACTTTTTTTGATTATGGCAACCGGTCGCTTTATGGGTTAGCGACCATTACTGCCAATGACTCCTGACAACAGCATAATGTATGACGTGTTTGACCAGTTTTTAATTTGTTGGTTCCAAGATGGGGGTAGTTAAATGTGTTTGTTGTGCACCTGAAATGGACATACACAATACATATAGACAGCACAAAACATTTATACAATTACAGAGATCGGTTCACAATAGGAGAGACAAAAGCGGAAAAAGGGCCTAAAGTTTGATTTTTTCTTTCGTAATGAATTTGATTAAGGAGTTAAGGACTTTTTTATTAGTGGATGCGAGTAGTAAAAGGGTTTTAAGGTTGATAGGTTTGGGAACACAAGAAGGAAGTATGTTGTAGAGGGAAGCTGATCTAATGGGGCAGTCGAAAATAATGTGTTCTGCAATGTGCATTAAATTCTTACCAGTGACATTGATATCACTATTTTGCCAAAAGCCGTATTTTTGAATGTCATACCCTCTGCTAACATGCAGCTAATTTGCGTTTCTGTCATAGACAAGCGAGTCAATATAGTGGAATGAGGTTAGCTGTCACTGCCAGTGGTCGAGAAGTTGCTCAAGTGATCTCGTTTACGAGCGGGTGGGGCATTCGTATTTGATATTACAGGCATGAGAATTTTAATCACCGGTGAGGTTAAAAAATAAGATCTTTTTAGAAATCACTAGAGATTAAAAAATCAATCCCCTGGCGCACACTTTTGAGTTTTTCGGAATTTATAAATGTGCAAAAAAACATTTGTATTTATCGGTGAAGAGAAACGTCGTGAGAGAACCCTACACTTTCCTTCGAAGCAATGCGATGGTGTGTGCAGTTCCCAAGCCACTATGGGCCCGCGTGGGAACTATAAATAGCTACAGCCGGAGCCGAAGTCCTCTCATACTGAGTGGAGGCCTGTGCCCAGCAGTGGGGCGATGATGCGTGTGAAGATGATGAGTGTTTTCAATAATAAAAGAACTCTGTATTTGGTAATTGGGTAGAACGAGCGTTTCAATCGCTATCACTTTACTGTCGCATATATTGAAGAGACGAGCTACAATTAGCGCGATATTTTAATAAATTGAAGTGGTATCGATTTATGGTAGTACACTGTATCGATTTGTAAACACCTTCCGCTTGATGTGGGTCATTTCTTCAATACATGCGACAGTGTGTGATAGCGGTTGAAACGCTAGAAGAACTACCAGAATAATAAAAACTTCATTGATTGATTCTTACCCTTTAACGTGTAAATCACTCCTCCAGTTTGCTGCAGAATACATAGCACAAGCACCACTAAAGATTTCATAGTCCTTAGCTATCTTAACTAAACTGTGCACGACGAAAAATATATTTTTAAACTTATCACCGTCGTTTTAAAGTCTTTTTAGTCCGTGCATAATTCTCTAACACTTTAAGTAACTTATGACGTTTTATTAAAATTTTCCGGTTAACTGACTAACTAACTAGATTGGCTCAGTGACTCAAAAATAATCTTGGTCTCCGAGACGAGAGCTCGCCACATAACCCGATCCTGCGCAGTCGCACGCCAGTCACTCCAGCCCGAAAAATTGTCAACTTTAAATTTTCCGGTTGGACTACGTAAATTATTCAATAAACATAATTACATATGTTTTTGTTTTCCTCCTCTCGGCAAGCCGCTGCTCGCAAGCTCGCGTTTTGCAGAAATGGCGTGCGCGCACGATTAATGGCAACAGGGGATCGAACTTTAAATCGCGACTTTAGCATGTTAACTACATGAATATTCTGAGGTCACTTCCTTCTTGGCGTCAGGGTCATCCTCAGCCTATGTGCGTCCCACTGCTGGGCACAGGCAGCAAAGCAATTCAATGGTGTGTGTGGAGGTCCCAATCCGCACTGGGCCCGCGCGGGATCTATAGAACAAGCCCTCATTGAGAGAGGAGGCCTGTGTCCAATCATCAGCTCAACAACATCATCAACAATGTCATCAGTTCAACAGCTGCTGAACAGGCTCCAGGATACTGACGTATTTGCTAGCAATAGGCATACTCTGCTAATTCATATTGATAGGTTTGTCGGTATTATTGATGTTAATTTATAGTATAGGTACTTATTATGTATAATGTTTAAAACTGATTTCCTTTATTAGTTACTAGCTGTTGCCCGCGACTTCGTCTGCTCAGAATTCGTTTATTGCTATAACGTGGAAACTACACACTACCACACTAACTAGTTATACAGAACTTATACATATACCTACTTAGGTATATGTATAATTTCTGTGTAACAATTAAAGTGTCCATTATCTCATGCGTTTAGGTCTATTTAATTTGGGAAGCCATACTCAGGAATTATGGAATGAAAGCCTAGATATTGTTTTTGGATTCTTCTGATTACACTGAGAAATCTGCTAACTGCAGCGTAGTGATTTATTTTTCTTACTTAGCTAACGTATGGAATTTATTTTGGAGTCTGGATTAAATAACTTCATTTCATTTTCATTACTTATCAATATCCAGAAGGAAATGGTTTTAGAAAGTACTTGTACGCTTCTTGTTACGGGGGGTGGGGGAGGGGGGTTACAAACTCTAAGTTCAGCTCCCCCTCACACTTTTCTTGCTGCAACGCAGTGGTTTTCTACTTATCAAAGTCTTGAAGGGCGTTGTATTTCTGTTGTATTTGCGGCGGGGGGTGGAACGCCCTCCTCCAGCCCCCTATAAGTTTGCTACAGCGTAGTGGTTCGCTACATATCAATCTCTTGGAGGAATTGTTGTATATTTCCGCTGCGCCCCCCGAGCCCCCCTCTTTGCTTCCTGCGGCGTAGTGGTTTGCTACTTATAAATGCCTTGCAGGAAAGAGTAGTGTTTGTGTACTTTTTATGGCGGGGGGCTACGCCCCCATAGCCCTCCCTTTGCTTCCTGCGGCGTGTTGATTCGCTACTTATCAATGGCTTGGAGAAAAAAGTAGTGTTTGTGTCCTTTTTATGGCGGGGGGCTACGCGCCCCGAGCCCCCCTCTTTCCTTCCTGCGGCGTGTTGATTCGTACTTATCAATGGCTTGGAGCAAAAAGTAGTGTTTGTTTTCATTTTATGGCGGGGGGCTGCGCCCCCCGAGCCCCCCCTCTTTCCTTCCTGCGGCATAGTGGCTAGCTACTTATTAATGGCTTGAAGGATAGAGTGGGGTTTATGTGGTTTATGTTCTTTTTATGGCGGAGGGTTGTTGCTGCTCTTTACCTACTTACTTGCTGCAGTAAAGTGGCACTAATGAATATTCTGGAGGCAATAATAGTTGTATTTGTGCACTTCTTGTTGCTGGGGGCTACCTAAAAGAGGGCCCCGGCAGTACAGGAATGAAATAGTAGGTAACTAAAATAAAATTTATTTATGTTCTAATAATCCTTTACTTCAGTAAAAGCACTATTTTCTGTAATATATAAAATCCACCGCTATCTCTGTTCCTACTACACACATAATGAGGTACTATTTAATTAGTGAACACCAAAGAGTTTATACAAATATATATGCACTGTTTTGGAGTAAGATGAAAACTATTGATCTATGGTTAAAAGAAATGTCATAGTGTCATTAGCATTTACTTCATAATTATCACGTTTGTTGTTATTCGAATGATTGTATTTTTTGCTCTCTCTCTGTAGTTATTTCTTTAAGGACCTTGACTACTGTGATTTTGAATGGCTTTTGCGATGCCGGTAACTGCACACCGGATCGGATTTACAATTTCGGCTACACGATACCGTATGACAGCATCAAGTCAAGACCAAATCGTGGCATCAATAATGCTTGTTTTGTGTATTGGAAGAAGAACTAATGTTTTTTATTTGTATAACAGTGAATTTTAAATGAATAAATGACATGATATATGTATTACGTTGTGTTACTTTGTTCTTTCTTTCTTCTATCACTAAAAATAGCTAAAACTTCGTGTAAAAGTGATTCACTGGATCATTTTCGCTGCAGGACCGTTTCACTACAAATGTCACATTGACGTACAATACATCCCACAAAGAAATCAATGTGAAATGTATTGACAAAAGGTTCCACGGAATGCGCGAACTGAATCGTATGTTGATTGTATAACTGCGGAAACGTATCACTGCAAATGTTATACTGACATACCATACATCTGCCAAAGAAATCATTATGAATTTTGTTGTGAAAAGGTTCCTCGGGGGTACGCGAGTCCATTTTCTAGTTAGGATTAGGATGTAAACTCAAATGTCTGTATTATTCAGTTCATGTCCATTCATGTAACGTAATAGGCGCCTTGGTTTTTAACTGTAAGCCTGTTACTGTTTTGAATAAATAAATAAATCATTTATCCACTGCTGGACATAGGCCTCCCCCAAGGCTCTCCACTCAGACCGGTCTTGTGCTTTCCGCATCCGCCGCGGCCAATAGTGTTATAGTGCGGTGTTCAATAGTTGGACGTAAATAGGCCGATGATGTTGACTGTTTGTAAGAAACTGCGATCGAAATGAAGGTCTTAGTGCAGTGGGTCTGCGGGAAACCTGAGGAATACTAGCCGTTGAAAAGAAAAAGTACAGTGGGTTGGTTTATCATCAAATTGTCGACACACGTTTCATAGCTTTTCCATTTCGTCGCATTTTCATTTTGACGAAAGCTATTTTCTGACTTATTTTCTTAGCCTTTTTTACCCCCGACGAAAAAGCGGGGTGTTATAAGTTTGACATGCGTATCTGTGTATCTGCCTGTGGCATCATAGCTCCCACACGGATGAACCGATTTCAATGCGGTTTTTTTAACCGAAAGCTAGTTTAATAGAGATGGTTCTTAGCTAAGTTTCGTTAAAATCGGTTCGCCTGTCTTTGAAATATTGAACTTTGAAATGACAATGTCTTGTTAGTTTCCGTACTTGTATTGTCATCCAACTTAAATGTCCATACCAAATTTCAAGTCGATGCCTAACCGCTGGAGTCCTGTGGAGACGATCCTGGCCGCACCACCTAAACTTCGCTACTAGATTATTGTATTGTATTGTTACCGTACTTACATAAGTACGCATTTCTTTATACGACAAGGAAGGCAAACGAGCAAGTGGGTTACCTGATGGTAAGTGATCACCACTCTTCATAGACACCCACAATCCCGGGGGGTTTGAAGATGCGTTGAGCGAGAACAAAGATGAAATTCCTCTTGTGCCCGTAATTATACCGATTGTCTTACTCTCCACACCGGAACACAACAGTGCAAGCAGCAGGCAGTGAAGTGCTTAGCGGTAAGATTAGCAAATAAGATGGTGGTAGCCATCTGGACGGACCCCGCACAAGGTCCTACCACCCGCAATTTAATTGTAGGTTAAATAAAAGATTGTAAAGAAGAAGAATCTGGTAAAAAGTTTAAGGGAACGTAAGGTTTAAAATTTGTAAATAAAAAACGTCTTCAACAATTTGGTAACATTTTGTTTATTAAAAGGAAACAAGACGACTTCATGCCAACAGTCAGACACCCTGGCAACAAGATACGTAAAATTACTCTTCGTACGCACCTACCTAAAATAAACCTACACGAATGTAGAAAGGAAAATTTTATTGAAAGCAAAATTAAGAACTGCAAGAAAATCCGGCCAAGTAAGAGTCCGTAGAAGTCTGTAGGTATGTAAATAATAGTTCATCTATCACGGGAATCGAGTCTCGAATATTTTTCCCGTTTTTATCGAATGTCTTAAAATGTCCAGTGTTAGCAGAGCTCTGGCTCCTAAGCAAAAAGTGCACAGAATGGGGTCATAATAATTATGAAAGTAGAAAAACCTTTCCACGGGCCAGGCGAAAATCAATCTTATGACAATGTCATAAACATCTTGACGGTGGAAAGTTTTTCTCACTTTAACTATACATACGTACATTGCAAGTTAAATAAAAGCTTGTAATAATAAAATATGCAAACCGATAGTCGTTTCGGCGAACGGTCTAATAACGAAGAGCCTTGACCATCACCTAAAAAGGCTCTCGCTAGGTGGTTGGGTCAAGGGTCAGATACAGAAGGCGGTACTCCTGGACACGGCTCGGATAGTCAGGAGGTTCCTCTCTCTGTCGCCCTGACTGCCGGTAGCTTAGGCCCCGCCTCGCTGCCGGCGGCACCCTAGTCAGGAGGTTCCTCTCTGTCACCCTGACCGCCGGTAGCTTAGGCCCCGCCTCGCTGCCGGCGGCACCCTAGTCAGGAGGTTCCTCTCTGTCGCCCTGACCGCCGGTAGCTTAGGCCCCGCCTCGCTGCCGGCGGCACCCTAGTCAGGAGGTTCCTCTCTGTCGCCCTGACCGCCGGTAGCTTAGGCCCCGCCTCGCTGCCGGTGGCACCCTAGTCAGGAGGTTCCTCTCTCTGTCGCCCTGACCGCCGGTAGCTTAGGCCCTGCCTCGCTGCCGGCGGCACCTTAGTCAGGAGGTTCCTCTCTCTGTCGCCCTGACCGCCGGTAGCTTAGGCCCCGCCTCGCTGCCGGCGGCACCCTAGTCAGGAGGTTCCTCTCTGTCGCCCTGACCGCCGGTAGCTTAGGCCCCGCCTCGCTGCCGGCGGCACCCTAGTCAGGAGGTTCCTCTCTCTGTCGCCCTGACCGCCGGTAGCTTAGGACCCGCCTCGCTGCCGGCGGCACCCTAGTCAGGAGGTTCCTCTCTCTGTCGCCCTGACCGCCGGTAGCTTAGGCCCCGCCTCGCTGCCGGCGGCACCCTAGGTTAGGTTTCTATAATGTTTTTATATTTTGTGTTAATACTGTTTTATTCGTTTTTATATGAATATTGTAGAAACCTAACTTGTGATAAGAATGAATATACAGAAATATACAAACATGATAAAGCTTAGTGAGGAAGTACCTTCTGCATCTGACGCATCAGTCAATTAAATTATAATGACATTAAAGACCATACTTATATTAAATTTAATACTTACGCCAATGAATAAATATTATTCATTGATAAAATTCTTTGATAGATTCCCTGAAACACAGTATGATCTATAAGTACTTAATTAAATCTGGAAATACAATATAGAAAGATTTGACTATCGCATTTTGGTGCCGGCATCAGTAGAGTTCTGAGCATAAATAAAACCAGCGCCATTCCCCTATTTCACAGACTTTACAAAGACTTGTTCACAGACTTGAAGAGCTTTTGTTTTAGCGCGCCTCTTATTGGCAAAGAAATGTAGTTCGAATTGTCTTTGTTGTTATTGTCTCTGTAAAGTTGGTGAAATAGGGGCCAGAGATGGGACAATGTCAAAGACTTCGATAAAAAGCTCTGTTACCTACAATGTTTTGTATAACACAGCACTAGTCCATACGTGTTAGTAATACGTATACTCATAATAAATCATTCTCCAATACATTATTGTCAACCAGTAGAGGCAATTAATGCATGGGTGATTTTTTTTATTGAATAAAAACTTTACGGGGTGTCCGTTTTGACGGTTAAATAAAACCAAGGACCATAAAACCAAGAGGACTGCCAGTGGCTATGTACAATGTCGCGTCCCTGTAAAATAATGAGCCTGCTGTAGCTAGTTTCACTATAGAGAGGTCTCTGTACCATTCATTTTCTATGACATTTAGACTTCTGTCTAACATAATAGCGCTATCTATGAACTGTGAGAAAAAAAATATTAGATGGCGCTATTTTGTTAGCCAGAGGTCTAAATGTCATACCAAATGAATGGTACAGAGACCCCTCCGTAGTAAAACTAGCTACAGCAGGCTTATTATTTCAAAGGAACGCGACATCGCATAGACACTGGCAGTCCTCTTGGTTTTATGGTCCTTGATAAAACGAACCCTGTATAGAATAGCGGTCTTAATGCCTTCCGACCGCAATCATAGCGAGGTCTTCACGACCAGGGTGTCAACGCTGCCGGAAGCCTCCTGGTCCTTCCACCTCGGAGGAGCCGCTACCTTCTCGCTCCTGCCTCCTTCGAGGCTGAGCTTGATGAACTGGGCCACAGGAGACTCCACGAGAAGCCAGCATGGTAATGCAACCATGTACGTTACACCCACCACGCCGCAATAGTTGAGGATCTGCGAACAAGCAGAGAGTAGTTTTATTATACTAGCTTTCGCCCGCGGTTTCACTCCCGTGGCAGAGGGTCGAGCACGACTTTACGAATGCTGCGTAACGTAAAATCGAATAGTAAACGTTGTCGAGTCTGTATGACGTTTGGAACAGCGCCCGCCCGTGAGCGTATTTGGAATTAAAATTTAGTATGAGGTTTCTCGATCTCGATACGATAACCGTAACGTTACGCAGCATTCGTAAAGTCGTGCTCGACCCTCAGAACTCTCTATCCCGTGGGAATTTCGAAAAATCCCATGCGTATATTATAAAAGGAACCTCTATGCCAATTTTCAGCTTTCTAGGTCCAGGGGTTTAGGCTGGGCGTTGATAGATCAGTTAGTAAGTCACGTTTCTGTTTCATATGTTCAGATTTTAACAATGATAATTATAAGTAAAAGTGCGTCATAATAAGCTCACAAAACAATCGAAAAACATGTTTTGAGCACGTTGACATTTGCGCGCAGGTTTGAACCTTAGCCGAGAGCGACTGAGGCCAGAGAGGTTACAATTGTAGAATTTTCCGCGCTTCATTTTCTGCGTGCAATGAAACAAGAATGCACAGAAAACCAGAAAAATATGACAATCCCGGGAATCGAACCCGGATCCTTGCACTGTATCACGTGCAATATTTTTTTTTATTGAAAGAGGGAGTCAAACGAGGAAGCGGATCACCTGATAGTAAGCGATCCTCGCCACCCGTGAGAACCAGCAACCCCAAGAGAGTCAGTAGTCCGCTGCCGGCCTTTGAGGAGGAAAAGGGATAGCGGAGAGGGGGGGGGATCTCCCTGACCAAACGAGACGCAAGAGGTGTGCTGTTGCTTCACGCCGATTTTCTGCGAGAGGGTGGTACTTCCCCGGACGAGCCGGCAAATTCGTACGGCAGCAAATAGCTAGAGTATGGCTCTCCCACTACAAAACAAACAGACTGCCACAAACTGCTATGTAGTTTGGCGGAAGTTTATGTCTAAGTTTTGTACTTTTTTTTCTTTATCATCATCACCAGCCTTTGTTTTTACGTCCCACTGCTGGGCACAGGCCTCCTCTCAGAATGAGAGGGCTTGGGCTATAGTACCCACGCGGGCCCAGTGCGGATTGGGAACTTCGCACACACCATTGAATTGTTTCGCAGGCGTGTGCGGGTTTCTTCAAGATGTTTTCCTTCACCGAAAAGCTCATGATAAATTACAAATGTAATTCCGCACATAAATTCCGAAAAACTCAGAGGTGCCAGCCGGGGTTTGAACCCACGACCTGCTTTAGAGGCCATAAGTCAAACCACGGCTTTTTTTAAGGTTCCGAACATTCATGTCAGTCTGTCTGTCTGTCTGTCCGCGGTATAGCTCAAAGACTATTGGTACTAGAAAGCTAATTTTTTTGGGGTACCTCCCATACACGTAAAGTGGGGATGATTTTTTTATTTCTCGCCCATCCCATAGTATGGGATATCGTTGAATAGGTCTTTCAAAAATATTAGGGGTGCTCTAAGATAATTTTTCGATTAAGTTATTCGCTTGCGAAATATTTAGCTTTTAATGTGCTCATTTTTGTTGGAGTCCAGTGTCCCCTCGTGTCCAGTGTGTGTTATATTTGAAAATGTGAAAAAAATCAGAGCAGTAATGCATTATGGTGAATTTAAAAGGAAAACTATCAGAGATAAGCAGGCTTTACAGGTTTTTTCTTTTCTTATTTTAGGTTAAATAAATTAAAGAAAAACAACTTACAATGTGATAGATGGATACATGCTGCAGTGCCGTGATGTTCGCGGAACTGGTGCGTATCACACACACGTGCAGGAGGTACGCGCAGTATGATACGCGGCTGAGGGGCGTCCAGCCTCGCCACTCGACTATACCTCTGTATACAGCTGGAAAGGCAGAATGTATCATTGATCAAGGAGCGGAATTCTCAGAGCAAAAATCAACTCATTCATCACCCGTTTCTTACAAAGAACATTGCGTTGCAAATACGGCAATAAAAAAAAAACCGGCCAAGTGCGGGTTTGACTCGCGCATTTGAGGGTTCTGTACAAAGGTTTTCCTGCTTTTTCCCTGTGTTTTAAGTTGTCAGCAGAGCCCCGCTCCTAAGCAAAATGTACGCAATGTCGGGTCATCTTATATTGGTCTGCGAAATCTACAGCCAGACATAAAAAATTAAGATTTTGAGACTTTTCGGAGTGGTTGTGCTATAAAAGCTACCTTCATACCAAATTTCAAGTTTCTAGGACATCTTGAAGTACCCTTTAGGTTTTTGGAAATCGGCAATTTGTATGGAAATAGCCATTTTTAATTACTGTATCTTTTGATTGCGATGACTTAGAAGGTTGATTTTTTCACAGCTTCAAGGGACCGCAGGCTTGAGTTTTTGATATTAATTTTAGCATGCTACCTCTACGCGTTTCAGAGAAAAAGGGTCTTGACAGACAGACGGACAACAAAGTGATCCTATAAGGGTTCCGTTTTTCCTTTTGAGGTATGGAACCCTAAAAATATGCCTGTAAAAATGGCTATGAAAGATCGACTCACAATCGAGCTTCATAAGCGTCCCGGCGATAAAGGCGCAGGCGCACGCGCCGAAGCACATCTTGATTGCGCTGGAGTAAACCACTCGGACCATTAGAGGGATCTAAAGACAAAAGGATAACCAACTTAGAAAAGCTGAAAAATCCCCGGCATCCCTCCCTCGTGTTGCTGGTGTCCATGGGCGGCGGTGATTGCTTTACATCAGGTGACCCGTGTTGATTTATTCTACTTATCTACGGTGCAAAAATTAATCATTAACTAATGAGTGTAAATCGGAGTACCTACTTATTCATATCAAAACAACTGTCACTATTAAGTTTGTATAATGAGGGTATCCTCACTCGCTGTTCAGAGCGCCTAGTGTAATCGCCGACCAGGCCAGGAAATACGTCTCGATCGCGTTTGCGTTTAACAATTCTCATACTATTTGACACTTTAACGCAAACGCGATCGAGACGTATTTTGTGCTTTTTGATTACACTAAGGGCACTGATAGAAAAGGGAACGGACGTGTAATTGCTTCCTAGTACACATATAATTAAATGAAAGAAAGCTATTGATTGTATGACGTTTATTTCTCATTTATAGTCCCTAACTTCCAATAACCCGCCTGCTCGTTTGCCCCTTATTGTACTTATCAAAGTTCAATATATCTAAAATTTAATCAAACTTAGCTAAGAACCATCTCGATTAAACTAGCTTACGATTAAAAATCTGTGTGTATCTGTCTGTGGCATCATAGCTCCCAAACGGAGTGGTGATCACTTACCATCAGGTGACCCACTTGCTCGTTTGCCTTCCGTTTCGTATAAAAAAAAACATACTTAAGAAAATGCAACCAACCTCGATGCCGTCGACGTAGAACATCATGCCTAGCACGATGCAGCCCAGGCCGGCTGGGATTGAGGCCCAGTACAGCAGACGACGGTTTTCCTGGAAGAATAAGAATTGCTTATTTAGCTGACAAAATACAGACCAATATTGTAGTTATCTGATGTCAAAATAAAATTATTTTACATTTACACTTATCAAGGCTTCGAAAATATTCATAAAAAACCGATGCCTCACTTATTACTGCAATTATAACGATTTTTAATTTAACAAAAATTGTAAAAGGAGGCAGTTTGATCGCTGAAAATGATGACGTCATAGTTCTGTAATTCAGCCATCATCATCATCATGGCAGCCGAAAGATGTCCACTGCTGGACATAGGCCTCCCCCAAGGCTCTCCACTCAGACCGGTCTTGTGCTGTCCGCATCCACCGCGGTCCCGCGATCTTTACCAGGTCGTCGCTCCATCTTGTTGGAGGCCTGCCGACAGCTCGTCTCACGGTACGTCTCAGAGTCTCACGGTAGTTCCATGTTAATGTTACCTTGTTTTTCGTGTGATCCTGATCATACATGTCATACATGAGCATTCCCGTGGCAAGGCCCATGGCGTAGCAGACGAGGTTGGTGTGGCCCCGCTTGTATAAGTTGTTAAATGTGTCGTCCAGAACGAAGAAGTTACGAGCCATCCTGGAAAATTACACGTTACCTGCTGACTGATACATTGCCAATAACCTAACCCACTTAACATTAATAAATATTAAAAAACGGCCAAGTGCGAGTCGGACTCGCGCACGAGGGCTCCGTAGAAAGATTTTAACGCTTTCCCCAGTGTTTTAAGAAGTCCAGTGTTAGCAGAGCCCTGCTCCTAAGTATAATGTACGCAGTGTGGGGTAATTTTATATTGGTCTGCGAAATCTACAGACAGGCATAAAAATTTAAGATTTTGAGAATTTTCTGAGTGGTTGTAGAGCTACCTTCATTCCAAATTTCAAGTTTTTAGGACAACTGGAAGTACCCTTTAGGTTTTCGGATTTCGACAATTTGTATGGAAATAGCCTTTTTATTGACTGTATCTTTTGATTGCGGTGACTTAGAAGGTTGATTTTTTCACAGCTTCAAGGGACCGCAGGCTTGAGTATTTGATATAAAGTTCAGAATGCTACCTCCACGCGTTCCAGAGAAAAAGGGTCGTGACAGACAGACAGTCGGACAACAAAGTGATCCTATAAGGGTTCCATTTTTCCTTTTGAGGTACGGAACCCTAAAAACATAAAAAAAATCTGTTTTTAGCATTTTTTGTTACAACGGCAACAGAAATACGTCATCTGTGAAAGTTTCAACTGTCTAACTATCACGGTTCATGAGGTACAGCCGCTACAGCCGCGGACAGACGGACGGACGGCGGAGTCTTAGTAATAGGGTCCCGTTTTTCACCCTTTGGGTACGGAACCCTAATAAACTTACTCTGGCGATACGATGAGCACAGAGTGCAGATTTTGGAAGAAGGTGTGAGCCGCGGGAGTGATGAGGCCGACGACGAACGCCGCCGCGACTGCGAGCTTCCGCGATCGGGCGCTGCGACATAGACAGAAGATCGCCAGCCCGACGATGCTCAGCTGCATGTCTCCGGATATGTACCTGGTGGCGAAGGCGAACTTATTACTTTAATACCCGTAATAATTAGGATAATAAGTAATTAGCAACATGCTGCTATGACAGTTTTATACATTTTGACAGAGCTGAGCGCAGTATTTTAGGTGTACGTAAAACTGATCGCATCAGAAACGAGGCACTGTATTCCAAAACTCGTGTTGCAGACGTGGGGGCCAAGACTGCAAGGCTTATGACTGGGCTGTTCATGTTTGCCGTATGCATCCGGAACGATGGGCCCAAATTACCACCCATTGGGTTCCGCTGGATCTATATCCAAGATGCATAGGCCGACCCAGGAGGAGATGGCGATGGCGGGATGACTTCGAAGCATTTAAAACGGGTTGGAAGGAATTTGCCGTTGTGGCCTTTGCTCAGCAGTGGGATACTTTACCAGGCTAGTAAAAAAAAATAGTGGACTTCACCATACAACCTTAGAGCAGGAAAGGAATGGAGTTATTAACGCGCGATTTCCCCTCTGCCAAAACCCTAACGTTAAGTGTGACCAAAATGGTCATGGTCTTGATTGTGTGCGTGTTTTTGGTATTTGTGTGACAGTTTTTTAGTGTGAGTTTGTAAGAACGTAACAAATTTTGACATAGCGCAGACGTGTGCTGTACGTGTGTTCCTCGTCCCCTTCAAAAAGCGGCGGAAAAGTTGCAGTGCATAAGTAAATAAGCCAAAGTCGCATCCCGTCAGTCTGCTTTATGCACACAGCACTAAAACCGGATTATTTTTTTTGCTGCAAGAGGACATAAGTGACAGCTAATTGATACTTCGGCGCTGAAACGGCTGTGAATAACCTAGGGAATGACACCCAAGTTTCTTTTTACCATGACTGCGGCATGCACTGAGAGACGTCTACGTAGTTGTCAATGTACAGCAGATGCAGCCACCAGTCGCGGCGGCAGTCCAACACTTCCGAATTCACCGCGGGCTGGAAGATTACATAATTGTTAGTCACAGTGACAAAGAAAAACCGGTCAAGTGCATATTGGACTCGCGTACCACAGGTTCCGTGCAAATTTGTAGGTATGTAAACAGTTCGTCTATCACAGGAATCGAGTCCCGAAGTTGTTTTTTAGGTTTCAGAGCTTTATTTCTCAAGAATCACAAACTAATTCACTTACATGAGAACATTAAATACGGAAAAAAGTAAGAAACGAGCGTGCAGCAACAGATGTTGACTTAATAAATGACTATCTTTTGATTGCGTTGACTTAGAAGTTACCTAGATTTTTTCACAGCTTCAAGGGACTGCCGGCTTGAGCATTTGATATTAATTTCAGCATGCTCCCTGAACGCGTTCCAATGAAAAAGGGTCTTGATAGACATACAGACAGACGGACAACAAAGTGATCCTATAAGGGTTCCGTTTTTTCCTTTTGAGGTACGGAACCCTAAAAAGGAGGAGGTTCTCAATTCGTCGGAACATTTTTTTATATATAGATATTGATGGCAAAATGGTTTCTACCTTCCACAAAGGGCCGGAACTGAGATGCCGTAGCCATGACGATACGAAGGCAATGACTACAGCATATACAGGAGTTAACCTGAAAAGTAACATAGAGATAGAACATATTTAAAAAACCGGCAAAGTGCGAGACTCCCCGACTGTTTTAAGTTGTCCCCAGTGTTATAAGTTGTCCAGTTCCACCAATTCTCAAAATTTAATAGTAAGTATATTGACGTAATGAGCAAATTTGTTATAAGTTATAAGCGATCAAGAACAGCTTTTTGTCAAAAATTGTCTTTGGGATTGCACCCAGAATATTGAATAAATTACCAACAAAAATATTGTTAAGCTAGAAAGCATAAAAGATTTTAGGCATGCCTTGCATAAGTTTTTGGTATCCAATGGTTACTTATTCCATTCAAGATTATTTAAATGACAATTACTTACATAATATATATTTTTTACGCGATTGAGTCTCGAGTACCGTGATAATGTGATTAGTGACTATCATAGAATGAAACTTGAAGGGACTTACCTTAGCCACCTTAGAAAGATTCCCTGAGGCAAGGTTTGCCAGCCGATTTTTCTCTTCTCCGAAGCAACCAGGATATTATAGGACAGCAGGAACCCTGACACCGTGAAGAAGGTCTGAACTATGAGGGTGCCGTTTAGCAGGATTTGAATAAACATCGTGTGGTAGGACTGTAATAATTTCAAAGTTGAACGAACTAAAACAATTACTTTGCTCGCCCGCGACCACAAGTGAAAAATAGTTATATCTGTGCGGCAAATGTACGTTTCCATATAACACCTCCGCCTCCACTGCTACATGAAATCAACACATGCCACACAGACCCAACTATCACCACCACATCTAAACTAAACGCTGACGCGTTCCAGCACTCTCCACGAGGCCATTATCGAAGCACTACAACAACCGTTCAACATGCTACAATTTCCACTACTACTATTTTCGACAATAGCCTCGTGGTGAGTGCCGAAACGCGTCAGGGTTTAGTTTAGTGGTGGTGGTGATAGTTGGGTCAGTGTTGATTCGTGTAGCAGAGGAGGCAGAGCTGTTGCATGGAAACATACATTTGCCGCACAGACAGGGCCGGCCTTAGGGGGAGGGGGGGGGGGGGCGACCTGGGTGACCGCTCGGGGCGCCGGGGTCTTCACAGGGCGCCGCGCGCACCGGCATAATGTCACCACTGTCTAGAAAAGGGCGCCAAATGCTTGACTCGCCCGGGGCGCCTAAATGATTAAGGCCGGCCCTGCGCACAGACATAAATATTTTTCATGCGTGGTCGCTTGTGAGCAAATTAATAGTTTTTGAAAACTTGATTTTTTATTACCTCTTCCTGGTAGTGGGGGTTGTCAATACCGATGAAAAAAATAAGCGGGGAATGGCCCAGTAACACCAAGAGCGTCGTCATGGCTCTGCAAAGACATGTAATAGTACATTGTGCATGAAGGGCGGTAAGAAGGGTATTACTAACGAAAGTCTATTAGAAGGCCGACGCCGAAGGCGGAGGGCTTTTAATGACTTGAGTTTGTAATACCCTTACTGCCCGTGATACACACAATGTTTTTCATCACATTTGCGAGGAAATAAATACATACAACTAAAGGCAAAAAATCTATTTATTAAAAGTTTGGTCTTCACATACAGAAGACGTATTTTACTAAGTACAGGCAGTACCTCCGTAAATATTAGATTAAGTATAGAAGATTATAAATATAAACTCAGCAGTTGGCAACAAATAATAGTTTTGAGATTGTCAACTTTTTTCAATGGAGAATTCAGACTTCCAGTACTTCCACAGATAATGATAACAAACTCGTTTAGAAACTGGAAAGACGAAAGCCCATCCATACAGCCAGTTTTTATCGTTTTCAAAATAAAATTCACTGAAATAATTGCAAAGTAAACTCAAATAGTTTTAAAACACAATAATAACGTTTAAATTAAGTAATACTTATTTGTAGAAAACGTAAAAAACCATGTTTGATTTAAAACCTCCTTAGTGTGGAATGACATATTATACCTACTTACCTACGAGTGAACGCCATATTTTTTAAAACTAAACTCATTACTCCCTTGGGAAAATTACAAATTACCTATTACTCCCGTAGGAATAATTTAGGCCGTTGTCCTTCAGTATGCCTGCGTACAATACGACGCTTTACGAGCAAGTGTGATGAAAATAATAATAACAAATAATAGCCCGGTAATTCTGTCCACAGAATCCCAAGTCGTTCCCCTTCATCATTTGCTCATGGAGTATGTCCGGACCAAGGACGATAAAACCAAGAGCCAATGGCTATACAATGTCGCGTTCCTGTAAAATAATGAGCCTGCTGTAGCTAGTTTCACTATAGAGACCATAAAACCAAGAGGACTGCCAGTGTCTATACGATGCCGCGTTCCTTTGAAATAATAAGCCTGCTGTAGCTAGTTTACTACGGAGGGGTCTCTGTACCATTCATTTGGTATGAGATTTAGACCTCTGGCTAACACAATAGCGCCATCTATATTCGTTTTTTCTTTTAGTTCATAGATGACGCTATTGTGTTAGCCAGAGGTCTAAGTGTCATACAAAATTAATGGTACAGAGACCTCTCTATAGTGAAACTAGCTACAGCAGGCTCATTATTTTACAGTAACGCGACATTGTATAGCCATTGGCAGTCCTCTTGGTTCTATCGTCCTTGATTAGGACAGTCTTCATGTATTATGTTTATGTGTTAACATATAGCTCTATTGTCTCCAATGTCGCCATACTCACTTGATGCCATTGAGACATTTCAGCGACTTCAGTTTCTTCTCTGGTCCCTCACCTGAGGGCATCACCAGCCTCTGCCAGCTTCGTCGTAATGAGAAACACAGGAGTAGTCTACTCACTGAAAAGAACACGCGAAGCTATAAAACATTTTAGTTGGGCCGCTGCTCTTGTCAGGGTGGTGAGCGCAAGTCAGAAAATACTCATCGCAATACAGGGTGATCAATTTAAATGGGTCAGTAAGGGGAAGTCAGAACCTATAATACAAATCGTTTATTTCGGACTTTAAGTCCATAGTGTTAGAGGTTACAAACTTAAAGCTATGGTTAGTATTTTAATGTATATTTAAATTAAATAAATTAAAGTTAAATCTATATTCAATCTGGAATTGACGCCATGGTTCCTAAGAACAGATTTCATTATCCCTTATAGTTTCTAACTTCTCCCTACTGACTCATTTGGATTGATCACCCTGTATACCATCCATACTATTACAATGTTAAGGGAGAGTGGGGGCCCATAACTCGCAGAATTGCTCGCAGGACTGATGGCCGATGGGGTCAGAAGGTTCTCGAATGGCGTCCGCGGACCGGGAGACGAGCTGTCGGTAGGCCTCCAACAAGATGGAGCGACGACCTGGTAAAGATCGCGGGATCGCGGTGGATGCGGTAAGTACAAGACCGGTCTCAGTGGAGAGTCTTGGGGGAGCCCTATGTCCAGCAGTGGACGTCATTCAGCTGACATGATTGTCGGGGCCCAGGGAATAGATAATCTGTTTAATCTTTTGAACGCCAAGGACGCTTAAAAGCGTCATGAGCCGACGTGCCTATGACGCCATCAACGCTTACAGGCGTCCGGCTGCACAGTGCAAATGCGACTTACTAACGTGTGCTTAAGGTTTAACACGTTGACGTTATGCCAACTTGGCGTGTGGACGACAACTTTTGTATGCGTCGTTGACGTTCAATAGCGTGTGTAAGCTGAGGGGGATCCGAACCCCTGTTATAAACGCCCATATATAATATAGGCCTCTGCGTCTATTACAGACGATTCATGGCGTTCCGTCTAGGAGACAACGCCTTCTGTGGCTATATAATGCGAGAGCCACACACTACTGCACGCGTGACAGGAGAAGTTTGCGGTGGTCGTTACTGAGCCGCCTTAATATCGTTTCTAAACGCCCATAAGATAGATAATAAAGCAACGAAACTTACAGAATCCTTTTTGCATGTTATGGAAGCAGAGGTCGTATACAGTTCCAAAGCCGTTAAGCATCAGCAGGATCAGGAATACGGCTCCCACCACAAAGTCACTGGTATCGTAGGGGTCTGGTTCGTCGAAGTCGGTGCAATATACGTTATCTCTGATGAGCTTGGCCTGAGAAATATATTTGTTTTTAAGAGTGCGTACTGCATCCAATCCGAATCCGAGAATTGACGGTTCGAAATAGCAGGAACTGGTACTATTTGTAGTAAATGACTATGACTACTATGAAACACTCGTACAAAACAGTAGAACCGCCATTTCTCGGATTCAGATCGAACGCAGTTCGCATGTATTTACAACTCATCATGTTAACTTACCTAGTTAGGTACATGTAATTTTGCAGATAATGTTTTTGCGTTTCTTTTTATTACTGCTATGAACTATTCCGCTTCTTGCTAATAGCATAGCAAAATTTCAGAATAAAAAGGGTATAATAAGGAATTTATTGAATCAGGCGTTACTTTGCGGAGGTCCATATTTATGAACTAAAAAACAATTACTTTGCTCACCCGCGACCACTAATGACAAATAGTTATATCTGTGCGGCAAATGTATGTTTCCATGCAACACCTCCACCTCCACTGCTACACGAATCAACACATGCCACACAGACCCAACTATCACCACCACCACTATACTAAACGCTGACGCGTTTCGGCACTCTCCACGAGGCCATTTACGAAGCACAACAACAACCGCTCAACATGCCACCACTTCCACTACTGACATATGTAAACCATGTACTCAACTTAGTTAATGACAAAACCAACGTACCCACTAATATTTTATAAATTCCAAACTACCCTTTTATGTAAGTCCTAAACTACCCTTTTTTAAGAAATGAATTCCAAACTACCCTTTTTATTTTTATTTTTAATCTACGCCAGGTACCCCGTTATTTTTAACCGAGTACGGTAAAAAGAGAAGTCATGTTCTCATTATTACTATGACACATTATTAAAATTAGAACCAAGTCGTAACAAAGGCGAAGAAACCAAATTAACTTGTTCATTAATAATAGACCCCATGTTGTTGTACCTAATTATTTCCAATTGTTCTAAAACCGATAGCCGCAAACCCTTATCACAATAATGTAAAATTTCGTACGTATCTGAGTCTAACAACGAATGATTCGTTTCTAATAAATGCTTGGCAAAGTTTGATTTCTCTGGATGATCATGCCTATATGACGAGACATGCTCTTTAAATCTAGTATCAAAGCTTCGACCGGTTTGTCCAATGTATACTTGACTACAGTCGCCACAAGTGAGTTTATATACGCCCGACCTGTTCCCTTTATCCACCTTTTCTTTGTTATTACAAAGTCTAGAACGTAAAGAATTAGTAGTCTTAAAGGCAACATTGATGTTATTTGATTTTAAAATATTATAAATCTTGTCAGACAACCGGCCAACATAAGTAATACTAGATCTAAATTTGTTAGTAGGCTGAGATGGCAACGCAGAGTAAAGCATGCTATTCACTATCCGTCCCTGCTTACCTAAAATTCACAAGGATGGTGTTCCTGTTCGCCCTGTTGTTTCATACGTGAGTGCTCCAGCGTATAAAGTAGCGAGGAAGTTAAATAGCATTGTTCGGGAAAAATCTTCTTTTAAGCCAATATATAGTTTAAAGAATAGTTCAGATTTAGTAAATAAAATTAAAGACATTAATATACCGCCAAACTCAACATTACTTTCTTTAGATGTGGATAGTTTGTTTACCAACGTACCATATAGTGAAACCTTAAATATTCTTAGATGTCACTTAGAAAGGAAGCGTTTACATCCGGGGGAGGTTTGTGAGTTAATAGAATTAGTAACTTTATGCATGAAACAAAATTATTTCAGATTTAATGGTCAATATTATTTGCAGAGTGATGGTTTAGCAATGGGGTCACCTCTTAGTCCTTTAATGGCTGACGTTTTTATGGATAACTTTGAAAAACAATATATAGTGGGGAACAGCAATTTAGTATATTATTATAGGTATGTTGATGATTTAATTTTATGTTGGAAGGGGAGTATGAGGCAGCTAGATTTGTTTATTAGTGCTCTCAATAACAAACATCCAAAAATAAAGTTCAAACGAGAATTAGAGGAAAATCGTTCATTAAATTTTCTGGATTTAACTATTACAAGAGTAAATAATAGGCACCAGTTTCAAATTTACCGTAAGCCTACGTACACAGATACTGTCATACCTGCAAATTCTACTCACCCATGGCAGCATAAACTGGCTGCTTTCCATTGTTATGTACATAGACTACTAACTGTACCTCTTTCGAAAGAGCATTATGATTCTGAGTTACATACTATATAAACAAATGGTTATAGTACAGCAATGGTTAATAGTCTGGTTCAAAAGAAGCAGGGACGGATAGTGAATAGCATGCTTTACTCTGCGTTGCCATCTCAGCCTACTAACAAATTTAGATCTAGTATTACTTATGTTGGCCGGTTGTCTGACAAGATTTATAATATTTTAAAATCAAATAACATCAATGTTGCCTTTAAGACTACTAATTCTTTACGTTCTAGACTTTGTAATAACAAAGAAAAGGTGGATAAAGGGAACAGGTCGGGCGTATATAAACTCACTTGTGGCGATTGTAGTCAAGTATACATTGGACAAACCGGTCGAAGCTTTGATACTAGATTTAAAGAGCATGTCTCGTCATATAGGCATGATCATCCAGAGAAATCAAACTTTGCCAAGCATTTATTAGAAACGAATCATTCGTTGTTAGACTCAGATACGTACGAAATTTTACATTATTGTGATAAGGGTTTGCGGCTATCGGTTTTAGAACAATTGGAAATAATTAGGTACAACAACATGGGGTCTATTATTAATGAACAAGTTAATTTGGTTTCTTCGCCTTTGTTACGAATTGGTTCTAATTTTAATAATGTGTCATAGTAATAATGAGAACATGACTTCTCTTTTTACCGTACTCGGTTAAAAATAACGGGGTACCTGGCGTAGATTAAAAATAAAAATAAAAAGGGTAGTTTGGAATTCATTTCTTAAAAAAGGGTAGTTTAGGACTTACATAAAAGGGTAGTTTGGAATTTATAAAATATTAGTGGGTACGTTGGTTTTGTCATTAACTAAGTTGAGTACATGGTTTACATATGTCAGTAGTGGAAGTGGTGGCATGTTGAGCGGTTGTTGTTGTGCTTCGTAAATGGCCTCGTGGAGAGTGCCGAAACGCGTCAGCGTTTAGTATAGTGGTGGTGGTGATAGTTGGGTCTGTGTGGCATGTGTTGATTCGTGTAGCAGTGGAGGTGGAGGTGTTGCATGGAAACATACATTTGCCGCACAGATATAACTATTTGTCATTAGTGGTCGCGGGTGAGCAAAGTAATTGTTTTTTGGTATAATAAGGGTCTGAGCTCGTGCTTTCCGCGGTGGATGCGGAAAGCACAAGACCGGTCTGAGTGGAGAGCCTTGGAGGAGGCCTATGTCCAGCAGTGGACGTCTTACGGCTGACATGATGATGATGATGATGAATAAGGGTCTAGGCAGCTTACTAATAGGAATGTATACTTCCACTGATTCTTGTAACTAAAATAGATTACCTGGAGCCGATGGGACTCAAACAGCGTGGCATTGATGCAAGCACCCAGGGCATCTTCTAGCGTGGAGTTCACGTAGTATTGACGACACGTCTGCGTCACGCAGATACCCCAGTGGATCAGCGAATGATCAAAATGGGTTAGCACGTTAGCTGAGTATTCCTGAAAAGACAGAACATCTTTCACAGCTAGCTCTAAGTGGTCAGTTCGTCAAAATGCCAATCATCATAGCAATCCGTACTTTATTTTACACCAGATTTTTTTTTATACGACAAGGAAGGCTAACGAGCAAGTGGGTCATCTGATGGTAAGTGATCACCACTGCCCATAGACAGCCGCAACCCCGGGGGGTTTGCAAGATGAAATGCCTCTTGTGCCCGTAATTACACCGGCTGTCTTGATCTCCACACTGGAACACGACAGTGCAAGCACTGCTGCTTAGCGGGAGGATTAGCAAGTAAGATGGGGGTAGCAATCTGAGCGCCTAGTGTAATCGCCGACCAGGCCAAGAAATGCGTCTCGATCGCGTTCGCGTTTAACAATCCTCATACTATTTGACACTTTAACGGAAACGCGATCGAGACGTATTTCGTGCTTTTTAACTACATATACTAAGGGCACCGAACGGACCTCGCACAAGGTCCTACCACCAGCAAACATAATCTTTTACACTATGCGCCTCACCCAACGTTGTGCTAAAATACTACGCCCCCCTCTAGTTGTAGTTGTTCTAGTTGTCTAAAAAAATACCAATGCTTTTCATACTTTTATTGTACAAAAAAGTCAATTATAGGAAACCAATTTCGCCATTTTCTCATAATAATATAAATCAATACTTATTTTAATTATTTTGGCTGATGACGTCAGAGTATTGTGTCTAGCTCTTCCACACAGCTGCTTATCACTGAATGTACTGACTTTATAATCAAGTCAATGGCGGCGAAACTGGTTCGGTAAACCTGTTTTACACTTTCTCTTCAAACAGATAAACAACAGCATCAAATAATATAACGTAAATATAAACGTACCTGGTCGTTCTTTAGTGAGCCATACCGTGGGGCACAGACTTGTGAGGCTGGTTCATCGTGACCTGGGGCCGACTGTGAAGATTAAACAACACTTACTTTGATAAGCGTGTGAAGTTCACTCCCATCGTCATGAATCTGACCATCGACGTAGCAGTATTTGTCCCCGCGCGCGCGCAGGCAGTCGTCGAAGTTATCCAAACGAAACAGTTGGGGCAGCCGAGCGTACATCGAGTCTAAAATAAAATAAATAAATAAATATCATGGGACAATTGACCTAGTCCCAAACTAGGTAAAGCCTGTACTATGGGTACTACACAACGGATAAACATACTTATATAGATAAATACATACTTAAATATTACATGTTAAACATCCAAGGCCCGAGAACAAACATTCGTATTCATCATAGAAACATCTGCCCCGACCGGGGATCGAACACGGGACCTCAAGGTTCATAGTCTGGGTCTCTAACCACTAGGCTATTCGGTCGTCCAACCGAATTGTCATTAACGACCGGACAGCCTAGTGGATAGAGACCCTGGCTATGAAGCTTGAGGTGCCGGGTTCGATCCCCGGGTCTCGGGTCTTGGATGTTTAATTGTATGTAAGTATGTATTTACCTCCTCACGATGTTTTCCTTCACCGAAAAGCTCATGATAAATTACAAATGCACACACCTGCACACATCTGCGAAGCAATTCAATGATGTGTGTGAAGTTCCCAATCCGCACTGGGCCCGCGTGGGAACTATAGCCCAAGCCCTCTCATTCTGAGAGGAGGCCTGTGCCCAGCAGTGGGACGTAAAAAAGGCTGGTGATGATGATGTATTTACCTATACAATAAGTATGTTCATCCGTTGTCTAGTACCCATTGCACAGGCTTTGCCTAGTTTGGCACTAGGTCAATTGGTGTTAATTGTTAGATGACATTTATTTATTTATACAAAAAACCGGCAAAGTGCGAGTCGGACTCGCGCACGAGGGTTCCGTAGAAAGATTTTAACGCTTTTCCCCAGTGTTTTAAAAAGTCCAGTGTTATCAGAGCCCTGCTCCTAAGCAAAATGCACGCAGTGTGGGGTCAACTTATATTGGTCTGTGAAATCTACAGACACAAATAAAAATTTAAGATTTTGAGACTTTTCTGAGTGGTAGTGCTATTAGAGCTACCTTCATACCAAATTTCAAGTTTCTAGGACAACTGGAAGTACCCTTTTAGCTTTTTGGATTTCGACAATTTGTATGGAAATAGCCTGTTTAATGACTGTATCTATTGATTGCGTGGACTTAGAAGGTTGATTTTTTCACAGCTTTAAGGGACCGCAGGCTTGAGTATTTGATATTAATTTCATCACGCTACCTCCACGCGTTCTAGAGAAAAAGGGTCTTGACAGACAGGCAGACAGACAGACGGAAAACAAAGTGATTCTATAAGGGTTCCGGTTTTTTCTTTTGAGGCGGAACCCTAAAAACTGTCAAAATGAACACAGTGGCGATTGCGATCGAGTTAGCTGATAAGTCTGCTGGTTTAAGTAGAACTTTGTTTCATCACACATACAAATGGGTAGGTACAATGAATCATTTAGAGGAAAAGATATTGACGTTAAAATCAAGTTTTAATTAATTTGCATTATGATTAAATTATTTAGCATACGTTTGCCACAACGGCGTACTAATGGAAATTGTAAATTACTAGAGAGCGCCCGCGGCTCCGCCCGCGTGGAATATTATATTAACGTAAGGAATCTCTATAGCAATAGGAATGTCCTCTGGGTAAAAAAGTAATGTTTCTAATTAGACCGTCATATAGATTATCGAAAAAAATATATTGGACACGTGTATTTTTTTACTTTTTATGATATCAATAAAAAATTACATAGATAAAATTAAAAGTTTCCGTAGACTACAATGCAGGATAATTAATAGATTTCTTTATCCCTCAACGGCAACACTGGCATAGATAATACATAGCTCGCTTTTGGCTCGAAATTCGAACTTGCGATTTTATTTTGCTAATTATACAAAATTTACACACCCAATATAATATTTTCTGAAGTTTTTCGCGATTCCGCGAGGTCAAAGAATCAATTTGTTTTAAAATTCCAGAGAAATATTGCGTTGTTTGAGAGAAACGTGTCAAAATGGTGTTGTAGAGCGCCATCCTGCTCTGTCTCGTTTTTTTATCTCGTTCTGGTTTTTCGCTTTTAAATATATTACATAAGGTTTTTGACGTATTCCAAAAAATTGTACTACTTATAAATAATAAGTATACTTATAACTACTACTTTTATTTTATTTCAGAGTTGCAAAAGCGCTTAGTTGATGCAACTTGTGACCAAAGGGCTGGCAGTTTTCTCTCTCAAAGAATCAGCATCGCTATTCAGCGAGGCAACGCTGCCAGCCTTTTGGGCACCATACCATGCCACGGGAGCCTTATTTAGATTTAATTTAGTAAACGAAATGTACTTTAATGTCATTGTAAATTGTTTTTATTATGTAAATAAAGTACATCTTATTATTTTGAACAATTATTACTCGTTGTTTATACTAATTGTTTATGCAACTGCATAATGAGGGTTCTTAAATCACGAGTGTGCTTTTACGAAACAAGGCGAAATAACAAAAACATTTTTATGTGTAATAAGCTTTTTCGCAGTTTGTACTTTTTGCTGACTGTAGGTACTTGTATTGTCGTCAAACCTGAATTATCCACACCAAATTTCAAGTCAATCTGTTGACGGCAGTGGGTCAAATTTAACTTGAAAGTCTTGACCCGCACTCACGGCAAGTTAAATAAAAAACCATTTATTTCGGATAAATGTGATCCATATTTGTGTGCACGGATGTGCACACAATATAACTACAACATAAAATCCAATAAAAAAAAACTGTAGAATTAAATTATCTATGTACTTATTATAATTATTATTCTCTAATGATACAATGAGGTTTCCTTGTGTAATTCATCTGTGGTTACGTATTGTAAGAGCTAATGTGACTTGTTTTTAGAAAAAAAACTACTTTATGCCAAGTTTCTTGCGGCGCATTCTTCTTGGCAATCATGGTCTTTCCGAAAGCGCTGGTAGACTTAAAAAAATAACGTGTAAAAGAGCATTCAACTGCCTATTTGCTGAATAAAATGTTGAATTTGAATTATTATAAATCCAATTAAATGTGTAAAAATTTTAAAATATTTAAATTCAAATGCTATGCTATTTAATCAAATAAAAACCTTTTCCACTATTGACATGGTGCGAGAAAAATATTGCTTAATGCGCTGCAATTTAGACGTAAATAAGGAAAATATACACTTAAACTCTCTAGCGTGACATTTTCGTGGAATCGGTGAATAATTCAAGTGATACCTGACGCCCTAGAACGGTAAGGTTAAATACATATTTGCTGTAAATTGCTGAGGATTTGGGTATCCCGCAGACTATTTGATACTGATCAGGTCAAGGTTACAATGTCATTGAAACATCACCGAAGTAACATTACTCCATTCAACTCAATCGAACCCGTGAAAGTTATGGAGATCTCTTCGTCAGCTAGGAAATGAGCTGATAATCATTAAGGCGCTTCCCTGACACACACGCTGAAATGGCTGCATCTAAAATGCTCTAAGAAAAATGGTCTAAGAGCCTTTCTGTAATTATTTAAACGATAAAAACAAAATATATCAATACGTTAAGTATCTGTAACATCTTAACTTGTTTTTCTGTTTAATTTTTTTTTCCTATTTAATACTTATGATATCTGCATCACAAGTAAGTCAAGTTGCAATTAATATTCTGTTACTACATCATAAGCATAATTTACTTTGACTTGTGACATACACCAATGTCCAGTCAGCGTCAGCGTATCGTATGGTGTACCGAACTATTTGAGCACTTTGGATGTTTTGTACAGAGAATTTAATAGGCTAGGATTTCTATGTTTAACATTATTAAAATACCTTTTTATAATCATCATCATCACTATCATCATCATAGGCCTATTTACGTCCCACTGCTGGGCACCAGGCCTTTATTTAGAATATTATAAAAAAATTAAATAGGTAATTTACGTAATCGGTGCGAATTTTGAAAAAAAAGTTTTTTTTCGAATTGACGCGTTATTGGTGATAACACTGTAAAATGAAGTTAGATCGATATTTAATAGATGTCGTCACTAAAACGAAGTTGTTTAGTAGAAGTGAGGTGGGGTGAGGAAGGCGCGAAGCGTTCAAGGTCATCCTGTCAGGGAAGCGTCTTAAGCACCTGAACAGATCTCCATTAACTATAGGTACCTATTAAGAAGTACCGTATCTCGATCTCGGTTTTGTTAATTAACTATCAAACTAAGTAACTAGCGACTTCTACAAGACACCCATACTCCAAATTGTATTAATATTCCTACGCCTCTTATAGTTTTCGAGTAAGATGCCTGTGACATAAGGACGGAAGGATATGACGAAACTATCCGTTTCCGTTTTTTCCATTTTGGCTACGGAATCCTAAAAAACTGCATCAAAATCGGTGCATCCAATTCGGAGCTGTGATGCTACAGACAGATACACAGATACACCTACACACAATTACACATATACACTCGTACGACAGGTCAAACTTATAACACCCCTCTTTTAGCGTAGAGGGTTAAAAATAGGGTGGGCGAATAGTAATTATTCGGAATAATCGGGGAACATACATTAAAAAAATAATTATTCCGACGAATTGAGAATCTTCTTTTTTGAAGTCGGTTAGAAAAACCATGCATTCTTACCATTTAGTCTGTGTATAACTCCAAAAGCCGCCTGCGCTGCCGCCAAAACCAATATTATTACGGTTTTCATGTTCAAATCTTCACAATTCTAGACCAATAACACTGAATTCAACAACAATTATTATTTTAATCAGAAGCTACTTTCTCTCGGTGTCTTTTTTTAAAATTCGCAATCACCGGCTGGATTTTACTGTAATTTCTTAAAACTTCGCTCAAATTTAAGTAATTTTTAATACAATTTCAGTTGCACTTGTATAATCTCGCTACATAATGTTTTCTCAAAGAACAGGCTCTCTGTTCAATAAATGCCATCGGAGCCGGCCACTAAAGGTCAAATTTCACGACCACGTCAGGTCAGCAAAGCTCCAAAATTCTTAATAACTGTGAGAGCTACGCATAAGGTTACCTGATATGTACCCACTTAACTAACTTTAACAGTATCGGTTAGTGACGTACCACGAACGTCAGAGGAAAACGCCTGGCGATGAAGTACCTACTAAAACCATCCTCAGTGAAGAGTTCCGTACCCACCCGCCCGTTACTACAAACAAATTCAGAGCACTACACGTGAAAAAACAAAAAAAAAACATAAATTCAAAACATAAATTCATAAATTAAAAACAGTGAATTCGCTCAATGAGGTGCTTTTTAGGGTTCCGTACCTCAAAAGAAAAAAACGGAACCCTTATAGGATCACTTTATTGTCCGTCCGTCTGTCTGTCTGTCTGTTTGTCTGTCAAGACACTTTTTCTCTGGAACGCGTGGAGGTAGCATGCTGAAATTAATATCAAAGACTCAAGCCTGCGGTCCCTTGAAGCTGTGAAAAAATCAACCTTCTAAGTCAACGCAATCAAAAGATACAGTCACTAAAAAAGCTATTTCCATACAAATTGCCGAAATTCAAAAACCTAAAGGATAGTTGTCCTAGAAACTTGAAATTTGGTATATAGCACAACCACTCATAAAAGTCTCAAAATGTTAAATTTTTATGTCTGTCTGTAGATTTCACAGACCAATATAAGTTGACCCCACACTGCGTACATTTTGCTTAGGAGCAGGCTCTGCTAACACTGGACTTCTTGAAACACTGGGGGAAAAGCGTTAAAATCTTTCTACGGAACCCTCGTGCGCAAGTCCGATTCGCACTTGGCCGGTTTTTTAGGTAATGAATATCCTGTTGAAAAGTAACTCCTGATCAGTTAATTATTTAAACACAGTGGAATTAAGGGAATTGAGAACTTCCTCCTTTTTCGAAGTCGGTTAAAAAAATGCGTTAAAATACAATTAGGTTACTGCTTACATAGTCTCAAAATATACTCTTTGATACAAAATCAAATTTATTTTTGTTATATAGCTCCCAAGCTAAGTAGCGGCTTGTACAACACACATATACTCCAAATTTCATCAATATACGATGTAGTTTTAGAGTTAAATACCTATGACATACGGATGGACGGACGGACATGACGAAACTGTAAGGGTTGCGTTTTTGTCATTTTAGCTATGAAACCCTAAAAACTTACTTCTAAGAACTAAGAGTTTTAACCCAATCGTAAACAACGAATTAGCGTTAATTAAGCACGTTTTTAGGGTTCCGTACCTCAAAAGGAAAAAACGGAACCCTTATAGGATCACTTTGTTTTCTGTCTGTCTGTCTGTAAAGATCCTTTTTCTCTAAAACGCGTCAAGGTAGAAATTAATATCAAATACTCAAGCCTGCAGTCCCTTGAAGCTGTGAAAAAATCAAACTTCTATGTCAACGCAATCAAAAGATACAGTCATCAAAATGGTTATTTCCATACAAATTGCCGAAATCCGAAAACCTAAAGGGTACTTCTGAAATTTGGTATGAAGTGAGCTCTTAAAGCACAACCACTTAGAAAATTCTCAAAATCTTAAATTTTTATATCTGTCTGTAGATTTCAGATACCATTATAAGACCCCACACTGCGTACATTTTGCTTAGGAGCAGGGCTCTCCTAACACTGGTCAACTTAAAACGCTGGGGAAAAGCGTTAAAAATCTTTGTACGGAACCCTCGTACGCGCGTCTGCCACGCTCTTCCCTGGTTTTTATGGCTGCATTGACGTGGTTTTATTCCACAAACTGAACGTTTAAGGTTCGGGTTTTGCCTGACGACAAAGTCGGAATATTTATTTGCCAAAAATATTCGTGGAGGACTTTGTTCGAGACCTCTCAAGCAGGAGGTCGTAGATTTGAGCGCAGGTCCGCACTCAGACTTTCTCGAGATTCATGTGCGAAATGAGGTTTGTGTTTTTTTGTTTAAATAATAAAAGCAATTTACAATGACATTAAATCCAAGCTATAACCAGTTACACTAAAACTTAAAAATAAATATAATAATTCAAACACGGGTGAACCAATTTAAATGAAACTTCGCTAAGAACCATTCCGATTAAACTAGCTTTCGATTGAAAAAACCACATCCAAATCGGTCCATTCGCTTAGGAGCTATGATAAGGTCTTCGTGGCATGGTGCCCAAAAGGCTGGCAGCGTTGCCTCGCTGAATAGCGATGCTGATTCTTTGAGAGAGAAAACTGCTAGCCCTTTGGTCACAAGTTGCATCGACGAAGCGCTTTTGCAACTCTAAAACAAGCGCCGGGACCCAATGATATTTGTAATTTAACTATCATGAGCTTTTCGGTGAAGGAAAACATTGTGAGGACACCTGTACACACCTGCGAAGCAATCCAATGGTGGGTGAAGTTCCCGATCCGCACTGGGCCACGTGGGAACTACAGCCCAAGCCCTCTCATTCTCAGGCTTGTGTCCAGCTGTGGGACGTAGGAGAGGCTGGTTAACAAGAAGATTAAGACTTACCACGAATGTTGTTTGCCATAATCTTCATTTGGTAAGTATAAAGTAGTTTTTAACACCCGACGAAAAAGAGGGGTGTTATAAGTTTGACCTGTGTATCTTTGTATCTGTGTATCTGTCTGTGGCATCGTAGCTCGCCAGCGGATGGAACGATTTCGATGCTGTTTTTTTTGTTCGAAAGCCAGTTTAATCGAGATGGTTTTTAGCTAAGTTTCATTAAAATCGATTCACTCGTTTTTGAAATATTGAACTTTGAAATGACAATGTCGGGGGTTCTTCAACTGTTTTTTATGAAACCGTGAACTAATCTAAAACTGACCTACCCTTTTGGTTTCAACAAGATGTTCTATTCAAAATCTTGAATCGGAAACGGTTTCGTAATTTCTCAAAATTCAACCTTGTACTATTATGTATTATGTGCTGAAACGTAAATATACAAAAAGACCAGAAAAATAAATTCTCGAACTGGGATTCGAACCATACCGTGGTGTCGCGCTACCAACTGCGCCATCCGAGCAATCATTGCTAGCAACGAAAAACTCCTATATTCAAGTTTCATTTTTAGGGTTCCGTACCTCAAAAGGAAAAAACGGAACCCTTATAGGATTATTTTGTTGTCCGTCTGTCTGTCTGTCTGTCTGTCTGTCAAGACCCTTTTTCTCTGGAACGCGTGGAGGTAGCATGCTGAAATTGATATCAAATACTCAAACCTGCGGTCCCTTAAAGCCGTGAAAAAATTAACCTTCTAAGTCAACGCAATCAAAAGACAGTCATTAAAAAATCTATTTTCGTACTAATTGCTGATTTCAAAAACCTAAAGGGTACCTCCAGCTGTCCTAGAAACTTGAAATTTGGTATGAAGGTAGCTCTTATAGCACAACCACTCCAATTTTTTATGTCTGTCTGTAGATTTCGCAGACCAATATAAGTTGACCCCACACTGCGTACATTTTGCTTAGGAGCAGGGCTCTGCTAACGCTGGACTTCTTAAAACACTTGGGAAAAGCGTTAAAATCTTTCTACGGAACCCTCGTGCGCGAGTCCGACTAGCACTTGGCCGGTTTTTAATTAGCGAATAACAGTTTTAAATGATTCGCGGTTAATTGTATTAGACATAATGAAAACGGGATATTGACCGCGATTACCTTAGTATCTACCCTGTTTCGGCAGTTTGCCCGGGATCATGATGCATGCAACTGCGTCGAAATATCGGGACCTCATCAAACCTATAAGGTAATCGTGCGGTCAATATCCCGTTTTTAACCCCCGACGAAAAAGAGAGGGGTGTTATAAGTTTGACCTGTGTATCTGTGTATCTGCGTATCTGTGTATCTGTGTATCTGGCTGTGGCATCATAGCTCCCAAACAGATGGACTGATTTCGATGCGGTTTTTTTTAATCGAAAGCTAGTTTATCATTATGTCTAATACTTAGCGAATATATAGAAGTTTTTCGCTGCTACCAATGATTGCTCGAATGGCGCAGCGCGACGCCAAGGCGATATGCTGGAGGTCCTGGGTTCGAATCCCAGTTCGACAATTTTTTTTTTCTGGTCTTTCTGTATGTTTACGTTTCTGTTTAAAATTTGAGAAGTAATTACGAACGGGATGACCGAAAAAACAAAATACAAAACGTTGGTTTCATAATTGACTATACCTACCGGATAGAATGGTGGTTAGACATTCTGACTATGAGGCTTGAAGTCCCTGGTTCGATCACAGATTTGCATGACAAATACGAAGGATTGTTCCAGAGTCTTCGATGTCGAAAGATACAGATACACACAGTCGTACGTAAGTCCAACGGGACTGGAATTTGAAGGTTATCGAGTAAAGTAAACACATGTTTTCGTTTTGTTTTTATTAATATCTACTCGTTGTTTTATGTTATTTTATTTTATTTTGTAATCAATTAACTATGGAAGCCATTTCCGGAATAAAAATATTTCATTTCATTTCATTAACACAATTTAAGAGCACTTTTCTTACATTGTGACCTTAACAATCAGTGCACGGACAGAGGGTCGAGCACGACTTTACGAATGCTGCGTAACGTTACGGTTATCGTATCGAGATCGAGAAACCTCATACAAAATTTTTGTTCCAAAAACGCTCACGGGCGGGCGCTGAGGGTCGAGCACGACTTCACGAATGCTGCGTAGCGTAAAATCGAACAGTAAACGTTGTCGAGTTTGTATGACGTTTGGAACAGCGCCCACTCGTGAGCGTATTTGTAACTAAAATATAGTATGGGGTTTCTCGATCTCGGTACGATAACCGTAACATTACGCAGCATTCGTAAAGTCGTGCTCGACCCTCTGTTCCAAACGTCATACAAACTCGACCACGTTTACTATTCGATTTTACGTTACGCAGCATTCGTAAAGTCGTACTCGACCCTCAGACGAACACTCCCCACCCATGCACCTTCACGCACCGGGTGAAGGGTGAATCTTGAATGCCGTCGTAATTAGCTTGTCTACTTGATCTTAATGTATTAGATTTTATTTTATAAAGACCGTACTACTTTGGTTAATTTATTACTATGGTCTTTTGGCTGCCACGATACAGGCCTGGTATAGTGTAGAGTCATTGCTATCTTTTAAATATATATTTTCTGTAACGTGCGATGGACCAAGGAAAACGCGATATCAGCCGTCCTAGGCCCAGAACGTGACGGAGGAAGATGATTTTTTTTTCAAAAATCAACGACGCAAAAGAAAAATTACAAACTTTTATCAGGTACTAAGGAAGGTTATTCGTATTATCAGAAAAAAAAATAAGCAGTTCCGAGATTTTCATCCATCCACAAGTGTACTTTTGTGGTTAGTAAATTTATTTTATTACCCATTTATTATTAAGTAGCTTCTAGTGTAATCAAATCGACGGCAAAAATTACGTCTCGATCGCGTTCGCGTTAAAGTGTCAAATACTATGAGAATTGTTTGTTGTCGATACGTGCCACTGCGCTGCCATTTTGCACATAGTAATTAAGACTTGATTATTATTAGACTTAATTAAATGCGAACGCGATCGAGGCGTATTTTTGGCCGTTGATTACACTAGACGCTCAGTGCCTTTAGTGTAATCAACGGCAAAAAATCGTCTCCATCGCGTTTGCGTTTACGACTGAATTAGGTACTATGAGCAAATTGGCAGCGCTACTAATGGCAACGTAAGGGGTACTGGCAACGTAGTCTCGTAGTAAGACATTTTAACGCAAACGCGTTCGAGACGTATTTTTTGGTCGTCGGTATCACTAGGCGCTCTCTGAATTCTCTTTGCCAGCATCCAGACCGAAAAGTAAAAAAAGAAATAAAAAAATATTCCCTTCGCGGTTTTATATTTTTGACGGCCGAATAGCCTAGTGGTTAGAGACCCTGACTATGAAGCTTGAGGTCCCGGGTTCAAATCCCGGTCGGGGCAGATGTTTGTATGATGAATATTAATGTTCTCGGGTCTTGGGTGTTTAATATGTATATAAGTATGTATTTATCTATATAAGTATGTTTATCCGTTGTCTGGTACCCATAGTACAGGCTTTGCCTAGTTTGGGACTAGGTCAATTGGTGTCAAATTGTCCCATGATATTTATCCCATGATATTTATATTTCAAAATAACATTATCTGTAATATTCCGATTTTTCTTACGATACTTTGTACCAAAGGAATACATAAAAAGTTGGACAATCTACGACCTCTAAGACAGAGGTCTTAACCAGAGGTGACAATACTATACAACACTAAACAATTAAGCATGTTTTACATAACTGATCTTATTTTTGTGACACAAACCTAAAGTCTAATCCTCTAATTCATAAACCTATTTTAACTAAAATGCCGTTAAAGTTCGCTTGTCCTTTTTTGTCACATTGACATTTCCGTTAGTGAGAAGAAGACAAAACATATTTTAGCTAATGGGGGCTTGAGTGACGTTTATGAATAAGGCCCTCAATGTTTTATTGCTTAGGTACAATGTTATAGTTTGGATTCAATGGTTTTCCTGGACGACACAATATCTGCAACAACCTCAGTCACGGAGTTGGTCTTCTCGACTTTCTTCTGCGTCGCAGGGAAGATGAACGTCTTCACCAGGTTCCGACTGGGCGTCTCGACGAAGAGCCACAGCGGCAACGAGACGGCGAACGACAGGCAAAGCGTCGATAGGAATGTCATTAACTGTAAACAAATGAAAGAAATAAGTATTTTTATAGAATAAGAAAACACCGGTAGCTTATAATTTGGTTTGACATTATGACCATTCAAACATAGGGCTTAATCCCGGGCTCTGCATGTGTGCGAATTTACATCCTAACTTAATATTATAAATGCGAAAGTAACTCTGTCTCTCTGTCTCTCTGTCTTTCTGTCTCTCTGTCTGTCTGTTTGTTACCTCTTCACGGGAAAACCGCTGCACCAATCTAGATGAAATTTGGTAAGAAGATAGTTCGAATATTGAGGAATAACATAGGTTATTTTTACTTTTCATTTGGGAAAATTATTTAGTTCCCGCGGGATAGCGATAACCGAAATCTACGCAGACGAAGTCGCGGGCAACAGCTAGTATTATATGAAAAGAAAAGTCCTGACTGAGTGACTGTCTGATCACTGTCTGAGCCAAACCCCTGGACCTAGAAAGCTGACATTTGGCATAGACTATATGCCATAGAGGTTCCTTTTATAACATACGCCCGGGATAAGGCGGGATTTTTCGAAATTCCTACGTGATAGAGAGTACTGCCACGGGAGCGAAGCCGCGGGCGAAATCTAGTAGTAATACGGTTACCACAAGCCTTTCGATGATGGAAAACATTGGAGGAAACCTGCGTATTCCTACGCAGCATTCAGGGTGGTAAAAAAGCCATGATAACCTAGTGGTTTGACCTATGGTCTCTCAAGCAGAGTGTCGTGGGCTCAAACCCCGGCTCGCACCTCTGAGTTTTTCGGAATTTATGTGCGGAATTACATTTGTAATTTATCATGAGCTTTTCGGTGAAGGAAAACATTGTGAGGAAACCCGCACACACCTGCGAAGCAATTCAATGATGTGTGTGAAGTTCCCAATCCGCACTGGGCCTGCGTGGGAACTATAGCCCAAGCCCTCTCATTCTGAGAGGAGGCCTGTGCCCAGCAGTGGGACGTAAAAAAGGCTGGTGATGTGTGATGTGATTCAGGGTGGTAGGACCTTGTGCGAGGTCCGTCCGGATAGCTACCACCATCTTACTCGCTAATCCTACCGCCAAGCAGCAGCTTGCACTATTGTGTTCCGGTGTGGAGAGTAAGACAGCCGGTGAAATTACGGGCACAAGAGGCATTTCATCTTAGCTCTCTGGGTTGGCAACACATTATCTGTACACCCCTCGGGGTTGTGGGTGTCTATGAGTAGTGGTTGCCACTTCCCATCATGTGACCCACTTGCTCGTTTTCCTTCCTTGTCGTATAAAAAAAAAGTATTGAATAATTTGATAGCTTTATCATGATACTCGGGACTTAATCGCGTAAAAAACTTTTATATTTAAATTTGAATTTAAAGAGTCCCTTCGAGACCATGGACGCAACGTCGCGTCCGAAACGTCGAGGTATTTAAATTCAAATTTAAATATAAAAGTTTTTTACGCGATTAAGTCCCGAGTATCATGATAATGTGTGAAAATTGCGATAGTTTAAATCAATAAATTTGATAGCTTGCTTGCATACGCCATCAGCGTGTGGTGCCATCTGTGAATAGTTAAGGCGACACTTCTGGCGGCGGAGTTAGTTCAAATTCATGAATTGATTGCTTTAGTGCGCCATCTCGTTGAGCATGGGTAAAATGAAAAGTTTCGAAGGGGTGCGTTGTCTTCGGTTTAATCGCATAGGTGGCGCTAGTCACTGCAAAAAGTAATAAAAACGAGCTGAGATTTGAATACATGGAAAGAATTCGGCCATATCTAAATACCAGTCTTGGTGCAAGGAATGGCACGCGACCCGGAGTGTCGAGGATCCGGGTTTGATTCCCGGGGTTAGTATTTTTCTGTTTTTTTTCTGTGTATTCATGTTTCAGTGAGTTTATAAAAATACAATTGTCATAGTCTTTAGTTTTGAATTGAAATAATTACACCTTTATTTCAAATATTGAACGAAAGCATGGATATGGATAGGCCAGGTAGCGCCTTATCGGCGAAACGTCTGCGAATCTGCTAATCCTATACTTACTGTCTTGTATGTGGTCATGCGCGAGAGTGCATCGTTGTCCGCAGTGTAGGTGCGCAGGATAGAGGTGTGAGCGATGTACGCGGAGAACGTCAGCTTGGCGAGGACGCCCCAGCCTGGCCAGTTCAGCACGCCGCGCTGGGTCTCTGGAAACGTAAATCCATTTATCAATGAATAAGTAAATGAATAAAACGAAAGCATAAAAAATTATGCAGAGTTCTATCCTAAAACCTGCCAAGTATTGAGTATGGAACTTAACGTAGGGCCTAATGATTGACCCTACCCTTTGGCGAAAATGATGGTTCAGACAAAAACGTTTCCTTCGCTTGCTTTCATACAACGAGTAGCGGGGGGAGTATCGGGGGGGGGGGGAGGGGGGAGTTTGTTAACATTCCCCTGGTTCACTGTTCAGCTTTCCTCATAAAGCAGACAGACAAGAGCTTTGGCTTCTCTAAGCACTACTATTTTTTCTGCCACTATTTGAGGGGGACGAGAAACACACGTACAGCTCACGCCTGCTCATGTGAAAATTTGTTACGTTCCTACAAACTCACACTAAACAAAACTGTCAAACAAATGCCAAAAACACGCACGCAATCAACAGACCCTGATCATTTTGGTCAGACTTAAAGTTAGAGTTTTGGCAGTGGGGAAAATCACGCGTTAACATCTCAATTCCTTTCCTGCTCTAAGGTTTTCCTCATACGATATTCCAAAGAATGAATTCGCGCCCGTCGTCTGAGTTCCCGGACAAATAAGTAAATCCGGGTTTTTTCAAGGCTAAAGTGAATAGGCTTTTACTGAAACTTACCTTCCATCTTTGGCCTCATCTGTATTTTCCACCGGATGAGGTAGGAGTCAATCGCTGGTACCTACAGTTTCTTATAAAGAAAATTTTGGTTGCAATCAGTTCCCAAATCGTCCGCTAAAAACACCTTTCTGCGGACTAACTTGCGAATACGTAAGCGTAGTGACGTATGTGCCTGAATAGCAGCCCACAAGATACGGTTAATCAAGTATTGAGCTACGGAAACTGATACCACGGGATGATTATTCTGTGTGATTTGCCTGGAAAAACTAAATTGATCATTGATAATTACGATGACAATTTCCTGTGTCTCCTAGGTCGAGCTTAACGCCACCTTCGTCTCCTTAACTCGCGTTGACTTCTTCACATGACAACTTTAGATCGCTTCTAACCACGAGTATGCGTGGGCTGCCCCAGTCTTTGCTTGCCTCTGGCTCGTCACTTAAAAGTAGTCTGTGCGAAGCTGCCACACTACAACAACATTATTTTTGAATTTACAGATAGCTACTCACTGTCGACTTTAAGCACGGTGAAGAAAATGTGGAAGCAGATCATGCCACCAAACAGCACTTTGACGGCGCTGGAGTAGACCATCCTCACTACGAGAGGCACCTCGATGCCCACGATGTAGAAGGTGGCTCCTGTCAGTATGATCGCCACCTCGATGGGGAACAGCATCCAGTAGAACAGACGGAATTTCTGAAAACATTGAACATTTACTGTAACATTTCGTCGTCGACAGTCACTTGTCTTCATGGATTTAGTATCTAAGAGAAATGCTCTTGTCGGTTCAGTTTTCTTGAGTTAGTTATTATTGTTGTTATAAGATCATTTCCTTGTCAAACCCGCATTTCCTTGTAAACCAAACTTATAGGGTACTGTGGTGAGTAGCCCAGGAGGTGGGCACTGGTAGAGGAACGCAGTCCCGGCCAAAGTGCTAGATATCTGATGCCTTGCTTATTAACTATATAGTAATAAAATGGATTTACACTTGTATCGAGACTGAGCTATATTTCTAAAAGACAGAGGCTTAAAACTATTACAGTTTTCTTACTTTTAAGGACTCAGCCAGCTGATCTGACTCCGATAGCAAATACTGTTGCCTTATTCTAAAACTATTCTGAATTTAAAACGAGATAGATCAGTCTAGCCTGCCGGATTTGTAACCTATCCCTACGGTACTTACCATTTGACTAGAATCATGAAATTGTCACTGTAAATTGTTAAGGTAAAATGGAACACTCGGTTGTTTATTTCTGTGTAGCTCACCTTGAATTTATGAGAACCTATGTCACTCTCCTTGAGGTCGTAGATAAGGAGTGCGAGCGCGAGGCCCAGCACATAGGAGGCCACGTTGGTGTGTCCGCGCTTGTACAGGTTGTTGTACGTCGGGTCATTTACGAAGGAGCTCATTGCCATCCTGAAAGGGAAACATCATCGTCTTATTCAAGAATATCTTGTCCTTGTCTTGTCCGTTCTTTGCCACGCGGGTTCTTTCACCTCCTCACACGACACAACGTCTATCTTCTTTTTTATGTAATCCAAATACTCTATCCTCCACTTTCCCTTTCCTCTCTTTCCTTCTATCTTTCCCTCTGTTATTTTAAGTATCAGATCGTTACGTCGTACCAAATCGACCACCATTTTCGTTCTCCTAGTCTCGTATTCAGAATATTTATTTACTGCCCAAATCTTTCCAAGACCCTCTCATTGGTGACTCGATCTCTCGGTCCAACTAATCCCCTCCATCCTTCGCCAACACCACATCTCGAACGCCTCCAGTCTCTCTATCTCTTGGCGTCATGGTCCACGTCTCGCAGCCCTACCACCTTCTGTAGCTGACACTGACACTTATTATTATCTTACTCTGGCGATGCGATGAGTATGGCGTTTAGGTTCTGCATGAACACGTGGCCGGCGGGCGTGAGCAGGCCCACGACGAATACGGCAGCGATAGCTATTTTCCGCGCACGCGCACTGCTTAGCGCGTACACGATTACCAAGCCTACCACGTTGAGCTGGAAGTCACATGCTAGATACCTGAAATTAGAGATCACAAACCATCAACATCATCTGCCCACAACAGTTGAGGTGCGGAACCCTGAAATTAAGAAGTCCCTGAAAGTAAGAAGCAGAGCCCTGCTCCTAAGCAAAATGTGCGCAGTGTGGGGTCAACTTATATTGGTCTGCGAAATCTACAGACAGACATAAAAATTTAAGCTTTTGAGACTTTTAGGAGTGGCTGTGCTATAAGAGCTAACTTCATACCAAATTTCAAGTTTCTAGGACAACTGGAAGTACCCTTTAGGTTTTCAAAGTACGGCAATTTATATGGAAACGACTTTTTTAATGACTGTATCTTTTCATTGCGTTGACTTAGAAGGTTGATTTTTTCACAGCTTCAAGGGACCGCAAGCTTGAGTATTTGATATTAATTTCAGCATGCTGCCTCCACGCGTTCCAGAGATAAAGGTTCTTGACAGACATACAGACAGACAACAAAGCGATCCTATAAGGGTTCGGTTTTTTTCTTTTGACGTACGGAACCCTAAAAACAGGGTACCCAGTAACATCATCAATTCATCATCACCCTTTTTTACGCCCCGTTGCTGGGCTCAGACCCGCTAGCTAGTTTCACTGTAGAGAGGTCTCTGTACCATTCATTTCATATGGCACTTGTCGCCGCTAGCGGGTAGCTGTATACTTAAAACAAAACTAAACATTAGAGATGCAACGGATATCTGTGCCCTAAGCACGACTTGTCGAATCCTGCGTTACGTTACGGTTATCGTATCGAGATCGAGAAATCTCATACTAAATTTTAGTTCCAAATACGCTCACGGGCGGGCGCTGTTCCAAACGCCATACAAACTCGTTATAGTTTACTATTCGACTTTACGTAACGCAGGATTCGACAAGTCGTGCTTAGGGCACTGGCCACTAACCGGTATTCGGCCTATCCGGCCACATTTTACTATACGGCCGGATACCGGATATTAATTTAGTACCTAATTATAAGTAGAAAATTTGAGTAACATAAATATCAAACCACAAAGTAATCAAAAAATTGCCTACAACGGCTACAACATGTCTCTACAACGGCTACAACATGCCTACAAGTAGAAAAACGTTGCAACCTGCACCGCCCATTTTACTCCATTTAGGTGTTGTAGGTAAAAAAGTTTTGGCCGGATATTAGGCGGGTGGTTACCGGATAACCGGCGGTGCGACGGCCGGATATCCGGTATCCGGCCAAACCACTATCCGTTGCATCTCTACTAAACATACTTCAATAAAAGAGTACTTCAATGAACAGTCAGTTTATTCAACATGTTGAGCAAAACTCGACTTGTTTGAATAAGTGGTTCATTAATATCACTACTTACCAGGCGTGTGGCATACATTGATCGTGGTCAAAGTAGTTCTGGATGTAGAGCAGATGGCGCCACCAGCCATCGTAGCAGTGTGCGACTTCGATGGTTACGACTGGCTGAAATAAAAGGTTAAATGAAATAAATGGGTGCTTTTTAAAGCCATACTGAAACATTATTGAAACGATTTTTAGATTTAAATACATCAATCATCTATAATATCTCAACATGTTTTTCCACGTTTCGTATTATTATTTTGTATCGTATTTGATACTTACTTATGATATCTGCATCACAAGTAAGTCGTAAATATTCAAGTCGCCATTAATATTCTGTCACTAAGTACATTATTATTTTATAAGCTTAATTTACTTTGACTTGTGACATACACTAATGCATAGAGAATTTAATAGGAGTTCCACGTTTAACATTATTATCATACCTTTTTTATCATCATCACCATCATCATCATCGGCCTGTTTACGTCCCACTGCTGGGCACAGGCCTTTATTGATAATATTTGTGATAACACTGTGTAAGAATGAAGTTAGACCGATATTTAATAGATGTCGCTACTAAACGAAGTTGTTTAGCAGAAGTGAGGTGGGGTGAGGGCAGGGACCGGAAAACCCGATCATTCGGCTAAGCCGATCAATGCGGTAGCCTGTTGAAGGGGCTACCCTAATACCCGTATAACCCTTACTTATTCGGGTAGCCCTAATCGTAACAAGAGGTAACCGCTTACCCGTAATTATTCGGTTTGGGTTAATCATATGCTAAGCGGTTACCCCGCTCCGCCGCGCGCCCGTGTTTTCGCGAAGCGAAACTGTACATTAGTATGAAAACGGAAAGGAACTATGTATGAAGAGAACAATCAATTTATATTTTAATCTTTCCGTACTTATATAGGTAAGTATGTACTTACCTACTTAAAGTTTCTATTAATCGACTTCAAAAAAGGAAGAGGTTCTCAATTCGTCAGTTTTTTTAAGTAAGATATGGGTCTTTTAACATGAAACTACCATGAGACTCAATCATAATCATAAATAAAAACGGATCACTCACGTATATAAGTCGAGTTTAGCTCGACTTGTTTCGGACTAATTCGTAGTCCTTCCTCTGGGGTTAGTAGTCGCGCGAGCTGAGCCGCGGCACGCAATGTGCGTCTCGCCGCCGCTGGGTCATGCGCTCCCAGAGGAAGGACTACGAATTAGTCCGTAACAAGTCGGGCTAAGCTCGACTTATATACGTGAGTGATCCGTTTTTATTTCATTATAAGATGTGGGTGTTATTTTCTATATTTTCAGGGGCGCGGATTCTGAAAATGACATCCATTTTCAAATCCAAGATGGCGGACATATTTTTTTGTTGAAAATCAATATGGGTGTCATTTTCCATGTTTTCAGGGATGCTGATTATGAAAATGACATCCATTTTCAAATCCAAGATGGCGGACACATTTTTTTGTCGAAAATAGATATGGGTGTCATTTTCTAGTTTTCCGGGGATGCTAATTACGAAAATGACATCCATTTTCAAATCCAAGATGGCGGACACATTTTTTTGTGCAAAACCGATATGGGTGTCATTTTCTATGTTTTCAGGGGTGCGGATTCTGAAGATGGCATCCATTTTCAAATCCAAGATGGCGGACACGTTTTTTTTGTTGAAAATCGATATGGGTGTCATTTTTTAATTTGTCGGGATGCTGATTACGAAAATGACACCCGTTTTCAAATCCAAGATGGCGGACACATTTTTTTGTTTAAAATCGATTTGGGTGTCATTTTCTATGTTTTCAGGGGCGCGGATTCTGAAAATGACATCCATTTTCAAATCCAAGATGGCGAATACATTTTGTTGTTGAAAATCGATATGGGTGTCATTTACTAGTTTTCCGGGGGTGCTGATTACGAAAATTATTTTTTAAGAAAAAATTATGTCACCTTGGATTTGAAAATGGGTATCACAGTAAACATAGAAAATGACACCCATATCGATTTTCAACAAAAAAAATGTGTCCACCATCTTGGATTTGAAAACGGATGTCATTTTCGTAATCAGCATCCCCGGAAAACCAGAAAATGACACCTATATCTATTTTCAACAAAAAAATGTGTACGCCATCTTGGATTTGAAAATGGATGTCAATTTCATAATGAGCACCCCAGAAAACACAGAAAATGACACCCATGTCGATTTTCAACAAAAAAAATGTGTCCGCCATCTTGGATTTGAAAACGGATGTCATTTTCGTAATCAACATCCCCGGAAAACCAGAAAATGACACCTATATCTATTTTCAACAAAAAAATGTGTCCGCCATCTTGGATTTGAAAATGGATGTCATTTTCATAATCAACCTCCCTCAAAACATAGAAAATGACACCCATGTTGACTTTGAGAAAAAATTATGTCCGCCATCTTCGAATTGAAAATGGATGTTATTTTCCTAGTTAGCTAATAACAAATACCTAGTTCGCGCCGAAACTAACAATCCGACCACAACATTATTAAAAATGAGTTTTAAAAGGTTTGCAGTTGACTTGAGGTCTTATTTTGTTTCAATAGTCAGCGACTTACAAAGTCTTTGACAAATGCCGCCTCCTCCGTGTTAGGGTTTTTAAATAGGCGAAACAATATAAGCCTTAACGCGCTGGAAGTAAGATTCAAAATAACCTGCACGCACAATCAGCGCTTCAAGCGGCTACCCAATCCTGGGGTTTCGATACGCTATGCGGTAGCCCGGGTTAACCTATTGCAAGTGGTTAATGTATTAACCGGTAAGCCGTTTAAAGGGCTACCGTAATATACGGGTTTTTAATACCCAGCGTTATAAGAAACCCGTTCAAAACCCTTGGGCTACCGGGTATTAAGGTAACCGGTTCCGGTCCCTGGGTGAGGGAGGCCCGAAACGTTCAAGGTCATCGTCTTAGGGAAGCCTCTTAAGTACAGTAGAACTCGTGTTACACCTACCTTCCATAGTGGACCGTCGCCCACGTGCCGTCCTAATGTCATTATGAAGAACATAACCAGCACGTACGGGGGCGTTAATCTGTAAAAAAGTCAGTAATGACAAATTTAAATTGTATTGACACAGACAACTTAAATACATGTATACAATGCCTACTAACAGTGCAAGTCAAATTAAATAATTACATACTTACATGAACCCTGAAAACAATACACTCTTTATCTTTGGGCAGTCCTGTAGATTTTTTTTTGACAAAAACATATGTAAATACATGTTATGTTTTTCAAATTTCAATGTTCTTAGGTAATTTGGGAGAAGGTTAGGTTTTTGATCTATTATCAGTCAGTCAGTGATAAAAAAGCAGGTTTTTGGATGTTAATATCTCAATAACCGTTTAAGCTGTATTTATGAATAATATTAATTTCAGGGGTTTTAACTGTTTATGTTAATAGATTTTGAGTTATTAAAGGGTCGAAAGTGGCCCCAAAGGGTTCGTGTAATATAAATGGGTCAATGAACTTTTAATTGCCACTCGATGTCATGAAGATGTCCCCTGGCTAACTCTTTTAAAACAAGATTTTCTAAGGCACCACTCCACCAAACGTTAGTATTTTCAACAGTTATAAATATGCCAATTCCTTCATGCTTCATCTCCTAAGCATGCAAATCCTGACTTTCGGGGGAGTGGGGGTCTTAGAAAATCATATTTTCATCATTATCATAATCATTTATTAAGCAAACATGTACATTTTAGTCTTAGAACTAATTATACATGGACCCTGATAATATAGCCACAGTAAAATCTAACTTATATCTAGGTATTATATATTATAGGTACTTAAATATATTTTATATTATATATTTCTAGTATTTTCTCCTACTTAACATTTAAGTATTGTATGGCACAGTTTACTTAAAGCTAACTTACTTAACCTTATTCTAAAGTAAGCTTTCACTTTATTTATCTGTAACATTAAATATTTATTTATATATTACGTTTATTGATACCTAATTATTATGTTTATTGTTTATTAATAGGTAATTGTAATGGGCATTTTATGTCATATCGTATTTACTTTATTCTTCCATGTATTTTTATTGTGTTACCCAGGGGACATCTCCATGGCAACGAGTGGCAATGAGGTTGATTGACCCAAATAAAGCACACTGCTGATTCGTCGCGTCGCGACTTGAACTTGACTTGGCACTTAGAGCAGGAAAGGAATGGAGATGTTAACGCGTGATTTTCCCCACTGCCAAAACTCATTAAGTCTGACCGAAATGATCAGGGTCTGTTGATTGTGTGCGTGTTTTTGGCATTTGTTTTAGTGTGAGTTTGTAGGAACGTAACAAATTTTGACATGAGCGTAGACGTGTGCTGTACGTGTGTGTTCCTCGTCCCCCTCAATAATTCGCAGGTAAATTGTAGTGCATAGATAAGCCAAAGGCGTCTCCCGTCTGTCTGTTTTATACCCAGGGGACATCTCCATGTCAACGAGTGCCAATGAAGTCGACTGACCCAAATATAGCACACGGCTTATTCGTCGCGTCGCGTTCTTTTTTTAACCCCGACGACAAAGATGGGTGTTATCGGGTATCTGTGTATCTGTCTGTGGCATCGTAGCTCCCGAACGGATGGACCTATTTCGATGCGGTTTTTTGTAATCGAAAGCTAGTTTAATCGAGATGGCTCTTAGCTAAGTTTCATTAAAATCGGTTAACCCGTTTTTGAAATATTGCCTTTAAAATAACAATGTCGGGGGTTTTTCAACTTTTCTAAGTTGGTTACGTTATCTTGAACTTGGCTTGACACGATGCTGCTTGTGTAGATAACTGAAGCTCACCTCAACCATCTATTGCATACACCTCTAGACAAGCTCTTCCAAACGGCGTTGCTTCTTTCTTCCTTCACGAGGCCAGAGTACATCGCCAGCAGCCCCGACATTATAAAGAAAGTCTGCATTATTAGCGACCCGTTGAAAATTATGTGGAGAGGGAGCTGAGAATACATCTGAAAAAATTTTTTTTATACGACGAGGAAGGCAAACGAGCAAGTGGGTCTCCTGATGGTAAGTGATCACCACTGCCCATAAACACCCGCAACCCCGGAGGGTTTGAAGATGCGTTGCCAACCTAGAGAGCTAAGATGAAATGCCTCTTGTGCTGTCACCAATTTTATTCACCTAGTCCCTAACTAGGCAAAGCCTGTACTATGGGTACTAGACAACGAATAAACATACTTATATAGACAAAATACATACATGTATACATACTAGCTGTTGCCCGCGACTTCGTCCGCGTAGATTTCGGTTATCGCTATCCCGCGAGAACTATACAATTTTCCCGAATAAAAAGTAGCCTATGTTATTGTACAATATTCAATTCTTACCAAATTTCATCTAGATTAGTGAAGCGGTTTTCCCGTGAAGAGGTAACAAACAGACAGACAGAGAGACAAAGTTACTTTCGGATTTATAATATTGGTAGGATTAAATATCCAAGACCCGAGAGCAAACATTCGTGTTCCTCATACAAAAATCTCCCCCGACCGGGGATCGAACCCAGAACCTCAAGCTTCATAGTCAGGGTCTCTACTAGCCATTAGGCTATCCGGTGGTATTTAGTAGTAACAGTTGTAAATGACATAACGCACACCCAACCGAATAAAGCGGTAAAACTTTTTACCAGCTTTTTAATTTTATTGCATTTTTGAATTCCTCACATTAGTATCCATCACGTCAATTTTTTTCGTACTCTGACGTATATTCACGGAGATGTTTACACACACGTCTTTATACTTCCGAAATTAAATTTAGTATATGTCGGCGAATAAAACCGATACAACATATTACACGGCATCAATAAAAAGATAGTTGCCCGAATAAGGACGTTAAAAATTAAAACACCTTTATTCGTCCGAAGAAGGGCAGCACGTCGATTTGTTTATTCTTATGAGTCGTTATTCTTGCTGAACAAATAATTGACTCGAGAAGTAATGTATTGATACAAGTTCAATAGAGTTCTGTTTTTGACACAAAATACTTTTATGTTTTCTTTACAAATATCTATACCTTAAGTGATTACCTGGACATGTGAATGAAATTGCCTATAATATAATATTTAGATTTATTACAAATGATTCTAAAATTAACTGTATTATTATAACTTTACAACATTTTGTTATTGAATAAAACTTTTAACAACTAATATTATCATAGATTGTACCATAGAGATAGATTAAAAAATACATATATAAAATAAAATAAAATTGTACGCCTCTCGGCAGGACACGATGTATGGGCTATGCTAAACAATAATTAACACCTATGATGTAAAACACATGACCATGCAATAAATATTTTTGATTTGATTTCATTTGAATAATTCTATGTTGTAATGCTATTTGCACAACTTAACTAAATAATTATGGACGTATTTATTCATCATGTCATTTTACTTTGCATTTACATTCAAATATATCGTTTTGCAAGCGTCAGTGCAAGCCATTCCCCGTTCCCGCGGGTATCCTCAGGACTAATCACATCGCCCAGCTTCTTAGTGGTCAATTAGATCTGCTATAATGCGTATGCGTGCGTTTTGTTTCCATTAATTCGTTGTAAAAAGTGCAAACGACAGTGTTCAATGTTATATTAAGTGTGAATACAATTATAATTATTTTTTAAATTGTCTTCTATAAGCGACAAAACCTTGCGGAGTTTGTGATGCCGACGTTGTTAAAAATATGATTTATGACGAGAGCGTCTGTAAGTACCTGAAGTTTATTTTGCTATTTACTACAAGTTCTGATTTATAATGAAAAATGTTTTAAACGTTTTCTTTACTTTTTTTACTAGCGACAAACATAAAAACCTTGCCCATTTACCTACCTACTTTAAATATGAAATTTAATAAAACAAATGTAAATAATTTTATTCAAAAAAGAAACATGCTTGTACTTGCTTATGCCCCGTGGCTTTGCCTCTGTGAAATATTTAAAAAAAGAGCTAGTTCCCTATCCCGTGGGAATTTCGAAAATGTTTGCCAAATTTCAAATTTCTAGGTCCAGTGGTTTAGGCTGTGCGTTGTCTGTCAGTCAGTCAGTCAGTCACGGTACTGTTTTATAGGTATAGATAACGATAATATACAAATACAATAAAACTAAAAACTAGGTAAAAAATTAACCTACTCCTAGCCTATCCTAGCCTATCGCAAGACTAATTCTTTGCCCAGAACAGCTGCCAGCCTGCTGGCTACCGGAAACATCTACTTATCAGGCGCGTAGATACCTCCTTAGTAATATCTCGCGCACCTGGGCCCCACGGTAACAGGGTTTCAACACCAAACGGCGCAAAGATGTAATTATCTCCAAGAGCTGCATATTTGCGACGTTTAGGTTGCTTTGCAGTTGCCATCCCAGTGTCGCGAGGGTGGACACGTGTCATTCCAGACTAGTGTCCCACCTTGCTTCCACGGAACGAGTGTCATGCCGTCCGGCCACTTGGCATCTTCACGTGCTATATAATTCGGCACTAAAATGGCCGGCACGTTGACAGTGGCAGGGCTCTAAGAATAACGTCGTTCGGGAAAGTATAGTGGGACAGGTGGCCGGCGCTTCGTTGGCAACAGAATCCGTGGTGGCTACCCGTGATCAGGATGCATGTAACTGCGTCGAAATATAGAGAGCTCATCAAATTCAGTAAGGTACTTCCTTACTCGCGATCAATATCTCTGTCTGAATAATTCTAATGTAATTAACCGCGAATCATTTAAACTGTTCATTGTAAACCGGTGCGGGCCTGAGTGTGCAAAATTGGTACAGTCTACCCGTGATCAGGATGCATGTAACTGCGTCGAAATATCGGGATTTCATCAAACCTTGTAATCGCGGTCTTGAAGGTAATTTCTAATATAATTAACCGTGAAATATTCAAAATTGTTCTTGTAAATAAAACAAAAAACTTTTTAAATCCTATGATTCGTTATTAGTTAACCATATTACGTAATTTAGTTTACTTAAATCCTAAGAAAATTATAACAAGTACCGAATTAAACAACAATTTCAAACCTATTTTGTTATTACTGCCTGACTATTCTGTGATGATTATAACGAAATTGTTGATATATAAATAAGAAAATGGAGATATGAATATTGCTGTCACCAAAATATACTTTAGTATGCATAAATAAATGACCAAGTTTAAAATATTTTTGCAGTTGTGTTAAATTTTTTTGGCAAAGAAATTGACAGTGATACTTCCTTGTTTTTTAACGTTTTCTAACTTTATTAGATGCAGTGAATGTATTTAAACTTGTTTGTTATTTAATCATAATACATATTCCGTTTGATTAAGCCAATTTCATTCATAATAAATAAAAATGTATCCATTTTTGTTGATTTTGTCCGTTTTTCACTGATGTCGAGTTAAAATTAAAGAAATCATTACAATTACATGCAACATTAGGTATATTCTTTACTCTAGTTATTGCTCCTTAATAGTTCATTAATATAATTAAAGTTTCATTACTCTATCTTTTGTTTTGTTCTGATTATACATAAAAACATTAAATTTACCGACTTTTTGTAGTTATTTTAGTAACAATATCACTGAACGAATAAAGCAGTATTATACAAATACCCAAACAATAACTTCTTAAAAGTGCACGAATAAAGACGTAAGCGTTTCATATGCTGCATGATTATGGCCCCAAAACTGCTTAATAAGGTATGTATAATGTACAAAAACAGTTCTCCACATCTTTGCCGAATAAAGACGTATAGACAGTTTAAAAAAAAATACTTTGTACTACATGCATGCGAACATAAATGTAATATACATTTTGTTTAATTTATAAAGAATTACGCAATGTGGTTTTAATCCATCAAAACCATGTGAAAGCTTATTTATTTCTGCGTAGTTTTTAATTAGAACACTAAACTTTGCAGCAAAAACTTGAGCAGTACGAGCGATTTACCTTATTTTATTTTTCCTGTAAAGTAGTGGTTTTGACATTACCGCTTTATTCGGTTGGGGGTGCGATAATGAAAACGAAGAAAAATGAATGAATGATGACGAAGTGCTGTGTGCTTAAATCAAGGACCATCATCATCATCATCATCATCAGCCTATTCTAGTCCACTGCTGGACATAGGCCTCCCCTAATGAGCGCCACAGCCACCATAAAACCAAGATAATAATAAGCCTGCTGTAGCTAGTTTTACTACGGAGGGGTCTCTGTACCATTCATTTGGTGTGACATTTAGACCTCTGGGCTAACGCAATACCACCATCTAAATTCGTTATTTCTTTCAGTTCATAGATGGCCCTATTGTGTTAGCCAGAGGTCTAAGTGTCATATAAAATTAATGGTACAGAGACCTCTCTATAGTGAAACTAGCTAAGTACAGCAGGCTCATTATTTTACAGGAACGCGACATTGTATAGCCATTGGCAGTCCTCTTAATTTTTATCGTCCTTGACTTAAATCTAGTAATAAGTGACGACGCGACCAAACAACTGTTGAATATGCCATTTTCGTCTTAGACATATTTTAGTGCTGAAATTTTTATAGTTCCCGCTGGATAGCGATAACCGAATCCTACGCAGACGAAGTCGCGGGCAACAGCTGTGTTGTAGTGTTAAAAGTAAAAGTGTAGTTTCTTACCTTTTCAATATATTCTGGGTTGTCGGACGTCACGAGTCCTGGCATAGAACTATGGCCCAGGATCACAAAAAACGTACTGATAGTCCTGTTTAGAGAAAACTGTTAAGTAGACCGTTGAGTGTTGCAGAAGGAAATAGAAGGAACAATCTAGAGTAGTTAAATATTACACCTCGACCATAGAATTGCTTCATAAAAAATAACGACCAAGTGCGAGTCGATCTCGCATACAAAGGGTTCCGTACCATTATTTTCGTCAGGGATTAAATACCTGAGCCAGACGCTGAAATGGCTTCTTTTTAGAGCCATTCTGTACATTATTTAAACCATAAAAAAAATATATATATATATATATACATTAAGTAAGTATCTTTAACATCTCAACTTGTTTTTCTACGTTTCATATTATTTTCCGTATTTAATACTTATGATATCTGCATCACAAGTCAGTCAAGTTGCAATTAATATTCTGTCACTGTGTCACTACATATACTATGCATAAATTTACATTAACTTGTGACATACACCAATGTATAGAGAATTTATTACGCTAGGCTAGGATTTCTACGTTTAACATTATTATAATAATATACCTTTTTAAAATCATCATCATCATCACTATCATCGTCATCGGCCTATTGACGTCCCACTGCTGGGCACCAGGTCTATATTTATAATATTTAAAAAAAATTAAATGAGTAATTTACATATTCTGTGCGAATTTTAAACGATTTTTTATTGAAAACTTAGGTTAGCGTTAGGTATTTGTGATGGCACTGTAAAATTAAGTTAGACCGATATTTAATAGATGTCGTCACTGTCGTCACACAAAAAGATTCACTATAAAATGAAGTTGTTGAGTAGAAGTGAGGTGGGGTGAGGAAGGCGCGAAACGTTCGAGGTCAACCTCTCAGGGAAGCCCCTTAAACGGTGTAAGGGTGTATCGACGGGCGAGTTTTACCGCGTTTTTACGGATTCACCGGTAAAGTTTGTCATACTCATAAGTGTGTGTCCTGGACCATGGAGGGGTGGGGGGGGGGGGGGGAGGAGGGGGCAGCTGCCCCCCTGGACCATTGGATCTAGCAATCAAACTTTAAAATGGTAATAATAATAATAGTACATTAATTAACATTTCTCACCTTACCAGCTCGGAAAGGTTTTCTTTAACATTCGAAATCTTCACGCAAAAGCACTACTACTACTTAAACTACTTGAAATTCGAACTTGAACTATCTATTATCGCTGGTTAAGAAATTTACGATTCGCCAACCCCCCCCCCCCCTGAGTCAAAATGTGATTACCTTTGCCATTGCCTGGACCCACCTGAAACCATTGATGCATTTGAGCCGCTTCGTCTTGCTTGAGGTTCCATGCGGAGCCAGGAGTTGCCTCCAGCTCCGCCGTGCAGCAAAGCACAGCAGGAATTTGGTAACTATAAAACAAGAATGTGATAGGGTTAACTTTGAACAGTAGGTAACTTTGGCGTGGCAATAACTGCTCGAAGTTTCAAATAACTGAACAAGATTATTTTTATTCTATTTTATACATGATAAATACTTACTCAATATTTTACAAAGGGCATTGTACATAATAATCATAATTCAATGTCTTAATTTTTTGCTACATTTTTTAATGCCATGTGATAATAATTACGAATAAATGAGTATGAGTATGAGTATGAGTAATGGCTGAAACCCTTTCAATTATTGTTTTCAAATATTTAATCAGACTCTGTTCTGGGCTAATTGAATAGTACCTTAGACATTTTAGAAATTACATTATCCATCACAGCAAAAGGATAAAAACTCACGTACACACACGTACTCACCGTGGAGCACTTAGAGAACAGCCCCCCGACTACGAAGTGCAAAATTCGAACTTCGTATCGTGCCGTCGCTCTCAAGCTAATATTATTTAACACGAGAGTGAGCGGGACGATACGATACGAACTTCGATTTTCGAATTTTGTAGTTTTAGGGCAGGATTCGGGTTCGAAAGAATTCGTAGTGATACTTATCACTTCCTTTGCCATAAGAAACGCCATTGACAGCCGAAGCAAGTAAACTGCATAAATTTTTATACAACAAAACACTTACCAAAATTGCTCCGTCCTTCACACAATTTGGTTTGATAGAAGTCGTAAACGCTCCCCAGGAAACTCAACGTTAACAGAACTATTACGAGCGCTGCGAAAGCGTAGTCGCCACTATCCCATTTCGTCGTCCGGTCGTAGTCGGTGCATAACGTTGTGATGATCCTCGCGTTCAGCTTATAGCTCTCTAGTGTTGAGTTGATGCATGCTTCCAGGGATTCCGTGCGGTTCGGGCGGTCTAGGTATGAGGAGCAAGTCTGCGTCACACAGATACCCCAGTGGATCAAGGTGCGGTTGAAATGGATATGGGTATTCGCTGAGTATTCCTGGAAAGAAAAGGTTTTTGTTTCATTTCTAAAGAAGCTCGTGATAAACTACAAACGTAATTTCGCACAGAATTTCCGAAAAACGCATAGGTGCTAGCCGGGGCTCGAACCCAGTACCCTCTACTTGAGAGGCCATAGGTCAAACCAAGGCTGTCACCTTTACTGACTTATTTTTTATGTCAAAATTGTAAATTTAAAAAGTACTTACTGAATATCATTTAAAACCACACAAAAAATACGGTGCACACACCTCCAGAGTACGGTAGATCTCATTGGACGAGTTCCCGACTAGTTTGGCGTTCACGTAGCAGTACTGGTCTCCCGGCTGGCGCAGGCACTCGTAGTATTGGTCCAGCTTACCCTAATAGCAGTAGACACCGGGCTAACAGTACATACCTCCAGAGTACGGTAGTGCTCATTGGACGAGTTCCCGACTAGTTTGGCGCTCACGTAGCAGTACTGGTCTCCCGGCTGGCGCAGGCACTCGTAGTATTGGTCCAGCTTACCCTAATAGCAGTAGACACCGGGCTAACAGTACATACCTCCAGAGTACGGTAGTGCTCATTGGACGAGTTCCTGACTAGTTTGGCGCTCACGTAGCAGTACTGGTCTCCCGGCTGGCGCAGGCACTCATAGTATTGGTCCAGCTTACCCTAATAGCAGTAGACACCGGGCTAACAGTACATACCTCCAGAGTACGGTAGTGCTCATTGGACGAGTTCCCGACTAGTTTGGCGCTCACGTAGCAGTACTGGTCTCCCGGCTGGCGCAGGCACTCGTAGTATTGGTCCAGCTTACCCTAATAGCAGTAGACACCGGGCTAACAGTACATACCTCCAGAGTACGGTAGTGCTCATTGGACGAGTTCCCGACTAGTTTGGCGTTCACGTAGCAGTACTGGTCTCCCGGCTGGCGCAGGCACTCGTAGTACTTGTCCAGCTTAAATAGCTCTGGGAGCCGGAATAGCTCGTCATCTAAATAAAAAAAAATACAGTTCATGATCTGAAAGGGGTACCGTTTTGTATTTTTCTTTCAATTTTTATTTTTACGGTTGTCTCGTCAAAATCTAAAATCCATACTTTAAATAGGTACTCATTGGAAAATATGACTAAAGTCATTATTTTTCTGGTTTTTTGTGTAAGTATTCTTGTTTCAATGAGTACAAAGTGTATAAAAAATACAAGTCCTAATTCAAACTATAAAAAAAGTCAAATAGTAGACCAACCAAAGGAATTAATTTATGGGAGAATGTTTTTTCCTAAACTTACTGGAGGTGTACTACACTGGAGGTGTTTACCAAATCAAATCAAATGTTTATTCAGTAAATAGGCAGTTGAATGCTATTTTTTTAAACGTCATTTTTGGAGTCTACCAGTGCTTTCGGAAAGATCATGAAGAATGCGCCGCAAGGAACTGGGCACAGAGTATTTTTACGTAGCATAGCTCTTACATTACATTTAACCGCAACAAATGAAATATTATTACCTTTCAAATTTACCTTGCTCAATCACTTTCTGAAATACTTTCGGGTAATTTTACAGCATATTAAGACGGGCTTTCAGCCGACTTCAAAAAAGGAGGAGGTTATGTGTCCCACTGTTTTTTTTTAAATAGAAATGTCACTTCCGAGCCGTTCACTATAACCCTAAAGGCCATTGATGGCTCAACTAACCTTGAGTTAGCAAAAGTGTAGGTATGACTAGTCATATGACTAGTCATACCTACACATTGTGCTGTCATAATATACTCACATACATCGCCAATAGACAAGCAAGCAAGGTTATGACACCAGTTTGGTTTAACCTAAACCTTTGTTAAAAAAATAGGCATTAATTAATTACTTGTACAGGTCGGCGAAATAATTTTTAAATGGCTGTTCGTGTATTCAAATAAACAAAAAAAGCAAAACCGCCTTAAAAACCGGCCAAGTGCGAGTCGAACTCGCGCACGAGGGTTCCGTAGAAAGATTTTAACGCGTTTCCGCAATGTTTTAAGAAGTCCAGTATTAGCAGAGCCCTGCTCCTAAGCAAAATGTACGCAGTGTGATCTTATATTGGTCTGCGAAATCTACAGACAGACATATAAAATTAAAGATTTTGAGACTTTTCCGAGTGGTTGTGCTATAAGAGCTACCTTCATACGAAATTTCAAGTTTCTAGGACAACTGGAAGTATCCTTTAGGTTTTCAAAGTACGGCAATTTGTATGGAAACGATCTTTATAATGACTGTATCTTTTGATTGCGTCGACTTAGAAGGTTGATTTTTTCACAGCTTCAAGGGACCGCAAGCTTGAGTATTTGATATTAATTTCAGCATGCTACCTCTACGCGTTTCAGAGAAAAAGGGTCTTGACAGACAGACAGACAGACGGACAACAAAGTGATCCTATAAGGGTTCTGTTTTTTCCTTTTGAGGTACGGAACCCTAAAAAAAATTACGTGTAAAAGAGCATTCAACTGCCTATTTGCTGAATAAAATTTTGAATTTTGAATTTTAATTAGTACTGTAAGTGTAAATTGCAAGGCACTCCCGCTGCGCCAAATCATCCATTACATGGAAGTAGTACTTAGTAGGTAACCCAACCAGCACAATTAGCTGCATAAGGGCTTTGGAGCGTATCCGATTATCACTTAAGGTATTCGACGTAAGTGCTAGATAGTCTACTGCAGTCCTAATGTAGCCGCTTTGACGCTAAATAGGCACAAATTTATGTAGCCTTAAGTTCCATTCACTTGTACAACAGTTGCATTAAGGTGCCTCAAGAGCTATAACAAATTATTAACGCTATACTTAAGCTCTTGTGGCGCTTCTTTGAATGAGACGAATTCATATCACATTCATTCGTTCATTCAAACTTCAAACGTGAATGTGACAGTTCTTTGCTGACATTATAATATGTTTGGTTTTGGTAAAGTGTTTGGTCGGCGGCCATTATTAATTTGGAGAACAAACAGTTATAGATACGTACAATAGTTCTTATATTCTAACTTTATCTAATATACATGTACCTATTACCTCAACAGTACACTATGGCACTTTTAGTAACTTCTATAGCTATAAACCCTTACGGACGCAGTTATGCAACTTTGAACTGCTTTTTGAACCCTTAAGCAGCTATTTTACAGCCTTAAGTTACAAAATAGGCTGCTATTTCCACTAGTATGCAAGTGGGAAGGCGATAGAATAGTGCAAAGGAGGGGTAAATGCACAAAAGATCCCACTGGGTCGAAGTGTAGCCGCAAGAACCCCTAGATTTAAGATAAGATAAGAAAAGATAAGTGTAAATTGTTGCCGTGGGCCTTACGATGATTAAAAACATACCTGTTAAGCTTAAACCGGAACCTTGCTGCAGCAGCACACACCCGAGCACATATAGGAGTAACATTGTCACTGCACAATAGTCCTATCGTACTATAATACTAGTTCACTATATCACTTTGTTTCATTAATAATCACTTGACCTGATAACAAATGTCCAAAACTAACTTAAAATTATACGAGGGCTGTTTGATAAGTACCCGTTTTCTAAATATATTAATATCACTGGCCGCAAATAAGTATACCACCTTTTTAAGCCATTTTTCAGAGACGGGAAAATTAAAAAAATGGCATTCTTTTGTTTTTTTTCTCATTTGACAACGATTGAGTGAAGGCGTGAACTTAAAATTGTTAAAATGGAGAAAGAACAGTATCGGTCTGTAATTAGATTCTAATTTTTGGAAGGAAAAACATGTGATGAAATAAAAGTAAGAATGCAAGCGGTTTACCATGAATGTGCTCCTTCTATGACAACCGTCAGATATTGGTATAACGAGTTTAAGCGGGGAAGAACAACCGTCTTTGATGAGGATCGCCCAGGCCGGCCAGTTGAGGTGACTACAGACGATATGGTTAAGAAAATTGAAAATATCGTTTTAGCCGACCGCCGAATTAAACTTCGAGAAATCGTTGATGCTGTAAATGTTTCAATCGAGTGGGTACAACACATATTAGAAGAAAAATTGGGTATGAAGAAAGTATCGGCGAGGTGGGTGCCGCGTTTACTCACGGAGGAGCAAAAACGGAACCGACTGACTACTTCGGAGCAGTGTTTGGCCGTGTTCAAACGTAACCCGAAGGAGTTTCTGCGTCGTTTCGTGACCGTGGACGAAACGTGGGTCCACACACCCCGGAAATGAAAGAGCAGTCGAAGCAGTGGATTTTACCGGGTGAACCTGCTCCAAAGAAAGCAAAAACCGTCCCATAGGCTGGAAAGGTCATGGCGATTATACATATTGCAGGGTATTATACATATTGACTTTTTAGAAAAGGGAAAAACAATAACAGGGCAGTACTATGCCAATTTATTGGATGAATTTGACGCCGTGTTGAAGGACAAACGACCCCATTTAAAAAAGAAAAAAGTACTGTTTCATCACGACAACGCCCCGGCTCATTCGTCCAGAGTTGTGACGGCTAAATTAGCACAGTTACGCTACGAACTATTGTCTCACCCCCCGTATTCTCCAGATTTGGCCCCATGCGATTTCTTTTTGTTTCCCAACCTAAAAAAATGGCTCGGTGGCAAGCGATTTGGATCAAATGACGAAGTCATTGCCGCCACAGAGGCCTATTTTAATGACTTTCCAAAATCATACTTTTTGGATGGTTTATTGAAGCTTGAGTATAGGTGGAACAAATGTATAGAGTTAAAAGGTGACTACGTAGAAAAATAAATGGATATATACAAAAAAAAAATAATGTTTTTTTTTCCATAAACGGGTACTATCAAACAGCCCTCGTAGATCTAAAAATATACCACTTGCAGTTGCAACGTTCCCAAAATGCTGGCGGCATTGCCACGTTTTAGGTTTAGATATTTACATTTTGGTTTATAGCATAACGTGTACTTAATTCTTTTATTATTAAAGTTTCTTATAATGTCCAAATATTTTTTCATTCGCACTAACAATTTCTTCGCTGAAATCGTAACTTCTGGTCTTGGTTAAAAAATACTGTCATAAAGCTTCAGTCATTGATTAATATTCTAACCTCTCTGTAACATCATCATCAGCCTTTTTACGTCCCACTGCTGGGCACAGGCCTCCTCTCAGAATGAGAGGGCTTGGCTATAGTTCCCACGCGGGCCCAGTGCGGATCGGGAACTTCACCACCATTAAATTGCTTCGCAGGAGTGTACTGGTTTCCTCACGATGTTTTCCTTTACCGAAAAGCTCATGAAAAATTACATAATGTAATTCTGCAGGTAAATTTCGAAGAACTTAGAGGTGCGACGGGATTTGAAGCCATGGCCCTTCTGCTTGAGAGGACATAGGTCAAACCACTAGGCTATCACGGCTATTACAGATACACAGGCATACAGGTCAAACTTTATAACACCCCTCTTTTTGAGTCCGGGGTTAAAAACGTGGCCACGAAAGTGAGGCGATTGAATCGCTCGAATAATGAACCTAAATTAGTGTCGTCTTTTTTTATATACGAAAAGGAAGGCATTAGAGCAAGGGGTCACCTGATGGTAATTGATCACGACACTGCCCATAGACACCGAGAACCCAGGGGGGTTTGCAGATGTGTTGCCAACCTAGAGAGCTAAGATTAAATGTCTCTTGTGCCCGTAATTACACCGGCTGTCTTACCCTCCACATCGGAATACAAGCACTGCTGCTTAGTGGCAGGATTAGTGAGTAAGATGGTGGTAGCTACCTCCTACCACCCGCAAACCCAAATCCGCAAACTTTTTCTGGGCCTCGAACAAATTTTTCGCCAGTCTCCGGAACCTACACAAAATTAGTTGCTAGCTCTCGGTATAGGCAAAACGTTTCACTAGGAACTTTGTTATTGTGGCCAATTAAGACTCATAATCAAAATTATTCACTTTTCAGTAATTAGGTATGAAACAAATTATTTTTACACAACATACACGTCTGCTGGTTTATTTCGTAATAAAGTAACGCGTCACGAGCGAGCTTTAATATGTTAGGATTCGTTCAAAGAACGATGGAAACACTCACGCTATTATATGTATAGGTACCCTATAGCATATATTAAATAACAGACGAGGTCACGATACAGATGCCTTTTAATGTTACTAAGTAGCTTATAACACTATATTTAACTTAACTCGAATTAGTTAAGACGTCTTACCAGCACGAAGGTTCAGAACAAAAGTGTCGCCCCTTTTCAAACTCTCTGATTCCCCACCTTTGCTCGGCAAATGTCGGGATCATTCGGAGCGACGTCTGTTACGAACTTCCGTGCAAAATGAAGACCGTTTAATCATAATAATTCCTTTTATAAATAATTAGCAATAAGTAATATCTTATTTTTTATGTTTTGTTTTATTTAATTATAACCCTAATAATTTTTCGTGCGACAACACATAATACAACAATTTCAACATTTTTGTAAGCTAAGAATGGAAGCATTCCACCTGAAAGATAGCTCTGACGCGTATTTTTCGAAAACTGTACGAAGAAAACCGTCTTGTTTGAAAGAACCTCTAGTAACAATTTAATTACAGCAACGTTATTGTCTAGAATAAGAGTTCATCTGTTTAAAACAATGTTTTTTCTTTAAAATTGTAAGCATTTAAATACAAATTATAGACTTTGAAAGTCTAAAATCTTCTAAAACATAAGATTTTTGGTCGTACGCTTTTAAGTATAATATTATAATTACCTATAGTATTAATTCCGGGACCATAAACATCCCTTTGTAATTCAAATATTCACAGATATTTGACCTGGAAACTATGGTCGATGTACAGACATCTCCTGCTCAATTAAAACGTGCCAGTAAAGTGTTCTGGTTTTGCTGTTCTAATAGGGGAAGGGTGTTTAAGATGGGGACGTTAAGGTAAATCGATCAAAATATTTACTTTTATATTAATTGCACATACGTTATTAAACCAACTTTCATTTGGTACACAGTTTTGTATGTTAGGCAATCATGTAAATTATATTTTTTTTATGAAAAATGGGAAATACACCATCTTACCCCGTACTCGTATATAGGGCAAGACAGCGACATAAAAATGTGGCAAGACGGGGTTGGGAGGCATGATGGTATTTATTCTTTTTTACGAGAAAAGTGATTCAAAATCTCTTCTGGCGCATCGTCACCTACACCAGCACAGGCTGTGTGCCCAGCTCCCACATCTCTGACACCGCAACCCATTTCTGGGGGGATTCAAAAAAATATTTATTCTGATGATTGAAATAGGCGCAGACGACATCCACTTGGCTCTTCTTCTCTTTACCCTTGCCCTTTCCTTTCGGCGTTTTAGCTGCCTTTTCATCTGCTGCTGCTGATAATCACTGTCTTGCCCCTTCGATATATTTTAGCTGCCTTTTCATCTGCTGCTGCTGATAATCACTGTCTTGCCCCTTCGATATATTTTAGCTGCCTTTTCATCTGCTGCTGCTGATAATCACTGTCTTGCCCCTTCGATATATTTTAGCTGCCTTTTCATCTGCTGCTGCTGATAATCACTGTCTTGCCCCTTCGATATATTTTAGCTGCCTTTTCATCTGCTGCTGCTGATAATCACTGTCTTGCCCCTTCGATATATTTTTTGATGATCAAACGAACTTACCCTAAGTGAAGTTCGATCATAATTATCTGGTCTTCGTGGAAGAGATTTAATTTAGATTATATTTGACTAATGTAGTAGTGTCCAGCTACTTGCGAACCTACCCGCACTAGTATTTTAGCGTTGGAGAGGGAAAAAAGAACAATAGCTTTTATCCCCCTCCAACGCCACCCGTCTTCAGACATAGCCTTCGCTACTCAGCTCATTCTTTTTAGAGAACATAGCAACATTGATTCGAAACTGGGGCATAAATTGCTAGGGATGAGAGGGACCTTAAATCTCTTCCACGAAGACCAGATAATTATGATCGAACTTCACTTAGGGTAAGTTCGTTTGATCATCAAATTATCTGGTCTTCGTTTCTGAGATTTAATTTAGATTAGATTTGACTAATGTAGATGTTCAGAGATGATATCAATGTTGCGAGGTATAAGGAAATGGAAGAAGTAAAATAAATAATCTTCAAATAATGGTTTTTATTTTTATCATCATTGTACAATACTACATAATTATCGTAGCTTTAAAAAACCTTAACACAAGCTATTAAACAAATTGTCAGCACAATCAATAATTGGTCTGTTATAGAAGTTAGCAAAGACAGCTGATTGGTTGGACCAACCAGCTGCCTTTCTTATGGCATCGACACTTATGCCAGCTCGAAAGGCAGCCGATGTGGCAGCATGGCGTGTGCTATGAGCACCAAATATGTCGGTGTCGATGCCACTCTCTTTCAGAACCTGCTTAATCCACCGACCTATAGTTTGTGATGAAGCAGGTCTGTAAGGTTTCCTATGAGTTAATATAAGTTTATCCTCGGCAATAGACCTCTTTGCTGCGGTAATGGACATGTATGCCTGCAAAGTAGCAGCGGGGCAAACACTTGGCCTTTGATTAAAGAAAGGTAAATCAATCGTTGGTTGTGCACGACCTACGCCTGAGGTCTTAATTAAGTCAGTAATGATTATCAGAATTCTCTCATTATAAATTTTAATGTTCGATATTCTAATTAAAGACAGAGTTTGGATTCTTTGAGCACTAGCAAGGGCTAACAGCATCACTAACTTTTTACTCAGCATTTCCAAACTAAGCGTATCATTCGGAAAGCACAGATCTAAATAATCTAAAACCGTACTCGGATTCCACGTAGCATTGTAACGGGGAAACGAAGGTTTTATTTTAAAGATCCCTTTAAAAAAAACGTTTTATATTTTCATTCTGACATATATTATTAGACGATATTAAGGAAATGGTTGATCTATGATTATTCAATGTCCCGTAGGATGATCCTGCAGCAAAGCACTTTGAAAGAAAATCTAATAGCGATTGTAAATTCGTATTAAAAAAATCAACACTATTTTGCTGGCAATAAAGCCACCATTGCTTAAGGCTCGAACAATACTGTGATTTGGTATTTTCGGTAATAGACGAGATCATGACGCTTAATGCCGACTCTGGTATTCCCTTTTTAATGAATCCTTCCCGGATAACACGCTCGCTGCCAGGGTAAGGTGACGGTGTAGCGGATGTGTTGATCTGAAAGCAGATGATAGGAGAAATTTATCCGGGGAAAATATTATTATTTCACTTATGCATAGCGATTTAAAAAGGGGGTACCAGGGTTGGCTAGGCCAGTGAGGTACCACAACTATACCAGTCGCCTGATCAGTGTAATTTTTTTTAAGACACTTTAGAATAAGAGCAAATGGCGGAAAAGCATAAAAATAAAATGGTGCCCAATTTATTGTGAAAGCGTCGATGTTGTAAGCATATGGGTCTCTTTTCCACGACACATATCTAGAGCACTTAGCATTTACTCGAGATGCGAAAAGATCAATGTCTGGCTGCCCAAAACTAAGTACGATATTTTTAAAAGCTTTGTCCTGTAATCCCCATTCACCGTCAATATTAATCTTTCTTGACTCACCATCTGCTTCAACATTTAAGGAAGATTTAATGTATGAAGCAAAGATGAAAATGTTTCTTTGCTCACACCACTTCCATATCATATTGGCAACTTAATTTAGGTGTGGATATTGAATACCACCCATTCTGTTGACATACGATATGGCTGTGGTGTTGTCGACACGCAAGAGAATATCACAATTAGCCTTATCGTTGGCGAACGATTTCAGTCCAAAAAACACTGCAAGCAGCTCTAAGTAGTTTATGTGGTTACTACGTTCACTATGAGTCCATTGACCACCGGTTTTCTCCCCACCTGATGCAGCCCCCCAGCCTGTGGTAGAGGCATCAGTAAAAATCTCTTGTGTGTATTTGTATTGTCGAATTATGTTCAACGTGGTTAAGATGTTATTTTGCCACCACAACAAATCGTTACGTATATTATCTGGAATCATCATAATTTTATCATAATTATCATTATTATTGAGTAAAGCCAAATATTTAGTTCGTTCAAGGGCTTTAGTATACAGCCACCCGTAAGCAATAGCAGGGCAAGCCGCTGTAATAGTGCCCAAAAAACGGGCAAATTCACGAATTTTAATTTTTTCAGTATTCAATAGATTATTTATGCGTTGCAAAATATTTATTCTTTTTACTTCTGGTAAGTGCAAACACATTTTTTCTGAGTCTAGAACAAAACCTAAGAATGTACATACTGTTTTTGGAATCATACTACTTTTTTTGTAGTTCACAATGAAGCCTAAATTTGTTAAACACTCTATAGTATGATTAGCGTTTTCTAAGCATTTTTGTTTACTATTTCCTATACATAATACGTCATCGAGATATCTCACAGACTGGAATCCTAAATTCCTCAAATGTGCAACAACCGGTTGTAATATTTTCGTGAAGATATAAGGCGCCGAACTTAGCCCAAATGGTAAAGCAGTAAACTCATAAAGCTCTTGTTTAAAGCAGAAACGTAAAAACTTTCTATGAGACTCGTGAATGGGAAGTAAAAGATAGGCTTCCTTAAGGTCAATATTTATCATGTGACAATCTTTACTGAGAAGTTTGGTTGCCGTCCTGATATCTTCCATCTTAAAATGCTCGGTATATACATATTTGTTTAGTTTTTTAAGATTTAATATAAACCTCTTACTCCCGTCGCTTTTTGGAACAAGGAAAATATCAGAGACAAACTGACTAGGCTCCTGAGTACATTTTTTAATTGCCTGAATGTCTAACAAATGTAATAGTTCCTTCTCAACTTCAACCGATTCAGTTTTAGAGAAGGTTCTCTTTGGATAGTTCTCAGGAAGCTGGTTCGGTTTAGAGATAAAGGGAATTAAATAACCTGATACGGTGTTTAATATGAACTCGTCTTTTGTTATGAGTCTCCAAGCATTTAAAAAATATTTTAACCGACCAGCATGATGTACCTGTGAATTTATTGCTGCGGTCTCGTGGTGGAGGGGCGCGCAGGCTGTGCTGGCTGCCGCCTGGCTGGGGGCGGCGGCGGCGGCATCGTCTGGCGCCGGGCTTGCAGAGGCTGGGCGAGGGGGGCTCGCTGCCTGTACTGGTGCGTAGCTGCTCTCTGCCCACCGCCTCGCCTGGAGTATGCTTGACCCCCTCGTTGGAAACGTAGCCGGGGCGATGGGCCCTGCCAGTTTAAATTAGAGCTCGAAGCAACTGCTGTTGATGTCGCTTGAATTATCTGACCGGTTTTTTTAATGCCTCGGGAGGTTTTAACTAAATCTCCAAGTTTTTCACCAAACAAAAAACTATCTCTTTTTCTGTCTTTGAATGGATCAATAACAGACTTCTCAACGAGTGGTATGACCACCGAACGACGTGTGTCAGTTTCCGCATAATGAGCGTCTGCGATTAGCTTACCGACGTCGAGTAATATGCGCATAATTTCCGATTTATTTGAATCAATTTTCGAAAATACAGTCATAGCCTTTCCTAGTGCTGAAAGCGCTCTTCCGATCTGATCCTGTTTGGTGAGTATTCGCTTATCTCTATTCCTGCAGGACTCGCTCAGCATGGCGGCTATTTCCGGGTTTAGAGTCGGCGCTTTTGTGTATGGCAAGTTTTTGGGGAACAAATGTTTTTTGTTTAATTCGTCTCTTTGTTCTTTTTTCAATCCATTTAATAAAATTGGTTGAAAATGTTTCAAAATATTCTCATGAATATCGTCGCCCCATTCGACGATATCTGTTTCACATTCGCCGAGAGCTTGTAACAACTCTGGATCAAAAATATCATCAGCGGTACTCACAGTATGTGCCGCGCTTGTTGCATCCAGAGGCGTCTCATTTTGTGCGTCAGCGCTGACTTCAGGTTGGACGCTGTCAGATGTAACCGACGCGTCATTGTACAAGTCTCCGCTGCTTTCAATCACGGAGCCCGCAGGCTCAATGGGTGTGGCAGACTCAGATTCAAGATGATCTGAAAAACACCATTACAAGAGCATAAGCATAAAAAAGCAGCAACCGTATTTCCAAATCACTTACGTAATTTATACGATATGACAAGCAGAATGAAGTTTCGTTTTTTTTTTTTTTTTTGGCGGTACATATAAACTGTACTTTGCGCTGCAAAAAATGCAGTAACAAGTTGCCTCGGGTTAATATCTCGTATTAACTCTGAGCGAAAAAGTTGCTATAGGCCAATATCACGTATTGGCTCGAAGCAGATAGATATAAAGATAGAACAAAAGGACTTATGCTTTACGTAGCTTCATAATTCAATTCACTTTTTACTAACCTTCAATAATATCATGCTCCTCGTCGCTTGAGTAGATTACCCGGTGTGCGGTTTTATTCCTCTTTTCTTGTATTCTGCATTCATACTTTTTAATCTTCCTCTGCCATCTTTCTTCCTCGATTTCGTTACTTTTACGTTTTGGCATTGTAACGATATAAGCAAGCGCGTTCAAACGAAGTGGTCCCTAATAGGCAATGGGTACTAGTGCGAACGCCGCGCGCGTACGGACAAGAATGAGCTGAGTAGCGAAGGCTATGTCTGAAGACGGGTGGCGTTGGAGGGGGATAAAAGCTATTGTTCTTTTTTCCCTCTCCAACGCTAAAATACTAGGGCGGGTAGGTTCGCAAGTAGCTGGACACTACTACATTAGTCAAATATAATCTAAATTAAATCTCAGAAACGAAGACCAGATAATTTGACAGTCTCTATGACCATGTCATGTGATTAATTATAAACAAAACACTAACAGGTAAAAAATAATACTAAATTTAACACGCCGTATACTGGGGCAAGTAGTAGTTATCTCAGTATACTACATAATTGTAACATGTAAGATACGCGTATAAAAGTGCATCTGATTTTTTTTGAAGGCTGTAAATAATTTCAGGATTTCATGAATGTAGACTAAAGTAAAGTAGTTTACTTACCACCATCCCAAAATGTTGTATTATTATCTTAACAGATAAAAAAATTGTGGGTTAATGAACCTTTGCACAGCTCTTCTGTAAAATCATGATGATGGCTGCTATCAGTGATGCGGAATTCGAATTGCTGGAACATTCCCCTTATTCGCCAGACCTAGCCCCCAACGACTTCTATCTTTTCCACGGCTGAAAGAAGACCTCAGAGATAAAATATTTTTGAGTGATACCGAGGTTATGGCCGCGCTGGAGGCATATTTGAGTACTGAAGAAAATATTTTTTTTAAAGGGGATTCGCGGTCTGCAGAAAACATGGGCTAAGTGTGGAGACTTGTTTGGACTGACATTGACACCTTAAGTATCGACTGTGTATCGACACACAATCATACACACCGTACGTACGTTTCTGCATAGTAGTTTCTTCGTAACGCGTTGTTCAAATGGCGTTTTTGGCGCCAACAAAATATAACAACAATGATTTTCGCATATTTAAAGTCGTTCTGAGGCAAACTTAAATTGGCCAATGCTGAATGTTATGTTTTAATTTCAAAAATTGGAAACAAAGCTACCTGTTGGGGAATTTACTTCGATAGCAAAGAGAAATGCAGACACTTGAGGATTCCGAAACGCTGGTTTTGGGGGCCCCCGATTGATACTAGTCCACAAGTGTTATAGCTGGTGTTCGCTGATGGTGACTGTCTTGATACTAGGATTTTGACTTCCTTTTAAACGTTTTGAATTTTGAAATTTGAGCGGTAGCGCTGCACACTGTACGAGATTCGTTACGAGAGAAGAGATTGAATGTCTCTAAGGCGTTGGTAACACTGTACTGGTGTTGCGTTTTGTTAGTGCGTTTTGTTCGTATCCACATTCAAATCTGCTATCGATTCAGACATATTAAAATAAGTAAAAACAAATAACAATCTTGTGTTAGCTGGATACTAAGTTTATAGAAGTACGGAACACTACTATTCTATTGTTCTATTGGAATAACCCCGTCTGACCCTGGGAATACCCCCGCGTGCTAAACGATGGCTTAAAGGCCTCTGCAACCGGGCCAAAAAATCCAAAGAAAAAAATCTACCGGTTGGGCGACCTATGGTCCGTTTTAAGGAGAATGTTGTCCTTTAAGATCGATCCCTCTAATTAGGAAAAATATGAAGATCGTGACCGTTGGACAAAGAGATTCAACATTAGTATGTCTAGAGCGGTCATTGCGACTTTGCTCATATAAAATATTTCATCTCAAGTGTCAGTATCGCCATCTACCATCGAATAGCAAAAATACATATTAAAATAATTACAACACATTTCAGCTATTGTACGGCAGGTAGCTTTGGCGTTAGAAACCAATGATAGGGGTGCTGGCACAGCAATATCAAGGTATCGATATAATTATCAATGAAGTGTTAGAACCTGCTTACCCAGGTAATAACCGCGATGCCTGGAGACTATATAGTTGGACTTTCTCTTCCAAGGAAACTCAAGAGGATCAATCAACTTGCTTTATTCTTGTACAGAACCAGTCACAGTTTTACAGTATCGCCGACTTAAAAATAGTTTTCTTTCTTTTTTAGACCTGCGCGCTCCGCGCCTCCAACAAGAAGTGCGCCCCTGGTCCAATTTATTTTAAAATCCTGTTTTCCGATTGGTCCGCGACATTCTTAACACTTCCGGACCAATCGCCTTCGCCGTTATTTCCCGCCAATTCATCTCCCAATTAGAATAGAGTAAGTATTGCCATTTTTAAAAAGTAATCGAAAATAATGCTAAAAAGCAATACTAAAATAATGACTTTAAAACAATAAAATTAAATATTATTCAATAAAAATCACGAACCCTAACAATCGACCATCCTGACGACGTGTGCGTCCTCGCACACGCTACCAGGTGGAAACCTAACAATCGAGATAAGGACCGCAACACGAGACAGTTGCGCAATCTACTACAACAATTACATATATTATTATATAGAACACAGAAAAATATAATATCTTATCGGGATGCATACTTGCACAGCACGTTTTAGTTACCTAGGAGCCTAATGTGTGTACAATAATTAGCCACAATTCTTAATCACAGTACGAAAGACTATGAAAAACGTATGATTGTCACAGAAACCGGTAATATTTGCATAATTATTATGTCTCTAAAAGCCGGTGTACTTATTACGTTTTCCGTAGTCCTACACAATTCAATTACAAATTTAATTAAGTATAGGTAATTGTAACATTCAATACAGCGACAGCACAATCTCAATTATCGAAAAAAAAAACAGCTATTGTTGGAGTAAGTAAGCAATAAAGACATTACAACTAAATAATAAAATTCTTGCTTAATGACACACGTAACATTTATTAGGTACCTGTATGAGGTTTGTGTTATAGAGTTGAATTAAACAATTTATTTAAAAGGCAAATTTAAATGAGTCAAAATCGAATCTTAAGTAATAACAGTGTTTAAATTTCACCCTAACAATCAACAATGTTCATTTTAATGTTACTAGCGGTTAAAACTATTCTTACTAAGGTTCAAGTCTAGCCAGCAAAGGGACATCTTAAAAATAATGATGTCGATCGATTGCATCATATGCTTTATGGTCGGCTCAAACGATCGATTAATTGAGCCACCAAAACAGTTGATTCTCGACCGATCGATTATCAAGAAGCCTTACTTTTACTGGCCGTGCCCGAACGATCGATTAATCGGGCACGCCTTACCGATGCCGACACGAGCCGATCGATTGTGCTCGTGAGGGTAGAGCGGGAAACAGGCACTGACACTCACTGCTCCAAGCCAGAGCCGATCGATTACTCTGCTTGATCTGTAACAACATGTAATATTCTGTAGCCTTTATATAGCTTCTATAACCTAGATAATGAAGTAACAATAGGAGATGATCCAAAAGAAATCTAAATTAGTACGAGATATTTTCATCGTTGCTATCGCTACTATCGGGGTCATTGTCTTCGACTTGCAATGCCGCCAGATGTATCCAAGGCCTCATGCGATCTGCCGCAACAGTAGTCGGCCGCCTACTCTCTGTACCTCTTAGCTCCGGTATGGGAGCTACTGTGTATCGGTCCATGCCTAAAACTTTGGTGACACGATATGGCCCTACAAAAGAAGACATAAGTTTCTTGCTTTGACCATTGTTGTCAAAACAAGTTTTTGTTATTTTTACGAGCTCACCTTCGCTGTAAATATGAGCTGGCTTTTTACCCTTGTCGTAACGATATTTCTGTTTGCTCTGCTCGCTATCTATCTTAGCCTTAACTTCCTCACGAATATCGGACCTGTCAGTGCTCTTAGAACAACCTAGAGTGGCTTCGTTTAAAATGGGGTTCACTTCATCGTTCATGCACATCCCAAACATTACCTCGGAGGGAGTCTTTCCGATAGTTTTCTGGATTGTGTTGTTGAGGCCCCACTGAATCTTACCCAGGTGACTATCCCAGCTCTTCTCACCGTGTTTACTACACAATGCCTTCAAAGAGTCGAGGACCGTGCGGTTGTACCTCTCGACCTGGCCATTTGACCTGGGACTGGCCACCGCGTTAAGAACGTGCTTCACGCCTTTATCTAAACAAAATCTCTTAAAAGTGTGCGACGTGAAACAGCTACCTCGATCGCTAATGATACGGTCAGGGTTTCTAAAAGTACTAAAAATATCCTCCAGCGATCTGACGACGTTCTGCGTGTTAGTGTTCCTAACAGGCTTGAGAAAACAAAACTTAGTGAACCCATCGACTACGACAAACAGATGTGTATGTCCCTTATCAGACCTTACAAAGGGCCCGAGGTGGTCCAAATGCAAAGTGTGAAAAGGTACCTCCACCTTCGCGATGGGGTGGAGGAGTCCTTCGCGGGCGCTTGTATTGTCTTTAGCATAAGCACAATTAATACAAGCGCTCACGTACTTCTTGACGAATCTGGACATCTTGGGGAACCAATAATGTTTTCTTATTCTTTCCAGAGTTTTTTCAACCCCAAAATGTCCAATTTCATCGTGATTAAGACGACATAGCTGCCACCTTGCCCCCTTTGGTACTACCCATCGAATCTCGTTTTCGTCACCATTAAGAACTCGGAATAATTTATTGTCCCTGACGACATAATTATCTTTGATGTAACGTAGACTTTTCTCATCAAGATGACTACTCAATATGTATTTTATCCTACGCAGCTCAGAGTCACCGAGCTGAAGTGTATGCAACCAATCCTCGCCACTAATTGACATTACTGCCGGATACTGGTCCCCAACCTGCTCTGACGATCCAGCGACTGGATTACGAGACAACGCATCAACATGACTCATCTTAACCCCGGCCCGATATTCAATAGAGCAGTTAAATTCTTGTAGCGTCAACCACCAGCGAGCTATCCGCGGGATAAGATCTCTTTTGGAGAACGTAGAACGCAGCGCGCTACAATCTGTAACGATTTTGAATTCCATTCCTAAAAGGTAAATTCTAAACTTGCGGAGCGAACAAACGACTGCTAGAGTCTCCAACTCATAAGAGTGGAAGTTTTTCTCCTCCGGAGAGGTCTGGCGGCTGTAGTACGCCACAGGACGAAGAGAGTCACTGCCCGAGGACCGCTGCAGGAGTATACCACCAACACCTACTCGGCTCGCATCGGTATGCAACTCAAACATTGCTGCGGGATCATAAATTACTAAAATGGGCCTTTCGACCAATTTTCCTTTTAACGTCTCGAAAGCCTTTTCTTGAGAGTCACCCCACTCCCATGCTGCGTCCTTCTTAAGAAGCTTACAGAGGGGAAAAGATATCTGCGCGAAGTCCTTAGTAAATTTGCGAAAATAACTCGCCAACCCTATGAATTGGCGAACGTTATGTACGTTCTCAGGTCGAGGGAACTTCATCACACTAAGAATTTTATTTTCTCCAGGTCTTACACCGCTTGCACTAATCTCGTACCCTAGGTAATCTATCTCCCTACGCAAGAATTCACACTTTGCAAAGTTTAATGTGAGATTAGCCTTGTCTATCATCTGAAGCACTTCCTCTAGTCGACCTAAACACTCTGTGGAATCCTTGCCAAAGATTAAAATATCGTCTATGTACGCCGTCGCCTTGCTGAAACGAGCAGAACCTAATATAGTATTGATCATCCGCTGGAACACGGCAGTTGCGTTCGCTAAGCCGAACGGCATGCGGTTGAACTCATACTGTCCGTCCGGCGTCACGAAAGAGGTAAGATGCTTACTCTGTTCCGCAATGGGCACTTGGTAGTAGCCCGATGCAAGGTCGAGCGTTATAAAGCAGGCCTGCCCAGCTAGACGTGCTATTTCGTCCTCAATAATGGGCATCGGGTACCTCTCCTTTACAGTCACAGAATTCAGTTTACGAAAATCGACGCACATCCTTGAAGACCCATCCTTTTTTCGAACAAGTAAAATTGGGCTTGCGTAATCAGAGACAGACTCCCTAACTATTCCGGCCTCGAGCATCTCTCCTACCATGGAGCGCACCTTTTCACGTTCGTGATGAGATAACCTGTACGGGCGATAGACAACTGGTCGCTGACTGTTTAACTCTATGTTCATCTCTGTCACATTAGTACAACCTAAATCCTTTAGTGAGGAAGCAAAACAGTGCTGGTATTTTTCTAACATCAACAATAATGTCTGCTTGGCTTCTTCTGAGGCTGTCTTGCAGACTTGTACCTGACTCTTATCGAATATCGAAGCTGGTAGAGTCTCGTTAGAAGTTTCTGTAATAAGTCTATTAACGACATTGACGCGTTCTGCACGACAAAAACAAGGTTAGACATAATGCGACAGGAATCTGAACAAGGCACGACCAGTACGTGGATACGACCGTTAACTGAACGATAGAGCCCACCGCCAATAAAATATTGTTCGCTCGGTTTCCCCGCTACATAATTTTTGACAAGGACATTACCATCAAACGAGGGCTTAGTCTCGACTCTAACAGACGCCGCACCAGAAATCTCTATGGTACCCGTTGGTGAGAACTTCACTAAAGTTTCACTATCATCGCTCACTTCAGGAAGAGGCAGTTCGTTGACAATACTAAAAAACTGTAGCTTATTCATATCTTTGTAAACCGATATGTGTGGTTGCTCTGTAAATGACTGCCCGATTAGAACAGGCACTTCCAACAAATGATCGTTCACAACCTTACAAGAGACTGCAGCATCCACACCATCGACGCTCACATTAGCCGTGAGCTCCCCTAATGACTGAACTATCTCATTGCCAAATCCCTTCATAAGTGACGATGTTTCATTGTGAGACATTCCTAAATCCTTAGCAACAGATTCTCTAATCAAGGTGACGTCACTACCAAAATCTATGAAAGCCTTAATTGGAACCCCGTTTAATTGTACGTCCTTTATAAATTTCGAACCTCGGTTACCAACCAAGTCTTTACTCATATGATCAATTCGCATGGTTTTCCCTATTGGTAGAGAGGCATTGTTTGGTTTATTACCGGGCTTGCTATAGCACTTGTCGGTCGTGTGTCCGACCTTACCGCACTGCGTACATTTAACTAGCGGTTTAGGGCAATACAAGAAACTATGGCCCTTCTCTTTACAGTTATAACATCCATCTGCTTGTGGCGCTTTACCCCCCTTATTCGCGTTGCTAATGTTAGCATTGTTAAAGTTTTTATTTCTAATTTGGGACCGCTCTATAATGTTAGAAAAACTAGAGCCTTTATTACTAAGCAGATATTGCAACAGTTGATCGGGCTGGGAGCAGCGAAGCGCCAAAGCACCTAACCGAAGTGCCCTATCACTTAGACCGTGTATTATACAATCTACGGCACGTCTACCTTCTATTTCACATTGATTTACAAGGCTTAATTTTTCGTAATAGTATACTTCTATCGGCTCATGAAATTTACTTTTCCTTCTAGTCATATCCTCCAAGGTCTGGCCATAGTTCTGTTCGCACGGGAAAGAGTTTGTCAGTTTCTCTTGCCACTCTGTCCAGGAGAAAAGAATGGTGCTTAGACTTTCATACCACGTCTTGGCCAGACCTTGCAGCTTTTGCATAGCGAAATGAGTGGTGGTCCGTTCATCCCACCCATATACCGAAGCGCACTCGTTAACTTTTCTCAACCAGGTATCGATTCTCTGATTTTTAGTAGAGGGATCAAAATCAGGTAATATATTTTTGTGATCTATCTTTTGGAATGGTTGTGGAGTACCCTGGGCTACAGGTGGTAATGTCAAACCATCCCTCATTTGTTTAAATATGTCAATCAAATCTCGTTTAGAAAAAGAGGGACTATGTGACCTTTCATTATATTCCGCGTCGACGCGGCGTGCTGCGGGCTGGTCGACGTCCCTGCTGCGTCGCTGGCGGCTGCGAGACCGCTGTTCGCCGCTGCTCTGCTTGCGGCTGCGAGACCGCTGTTCGCCATTGCGCTGCTGGCGGCTGCGAGACCACTGTTCGCCACTGCGCTGCTGGCGGCTGCGAGACCGCTGTTCGCCGCTGCTCTGCTTGCGGCTGCGAGACCGCTGTTCGCCATTGCGCTGCTGGCGGCTGCGAGACCGCTGTTCGCCACTGCGCTGCTGGCGGCTGCGAGACCGCTGTTCGCCGCTGCGCTGCTTGCGGCTGCGAGACCGCTGTTCGCCACTGCGCTGCTGGCGGCTGCGAGACCGCTGTTCGCCACTGCGCTGCCGGCGGCTGCGAGACCGCTGTTCGCCGCTGCGCTGCTGGCGGCTGCGAGACCGCTGTTCGCCACTGCGCTGCTGGCGGCTGCGAGACCGCTGTTCGCCACTGCGCTGCCGGCGGCTGCGAGACCGCTGTTCGCCGCTGCGCTGCTGGCGGCTGCGAGACCGCTGTTCGCCGCTGGCCCGTGAAGCGTGAAGTTCTTCAGCAGCTCGTAGTCGCTCTCGCTCGTACTGTAGCTCTCGCTCCAGAAGAAGAAGACGCTCCCGTCCGCGCTCGAGATCAGGCCGAGGGCGCCCGGGACTGGGCGGCCGCGGTCTGCTTCGGCAGCGAGTGGCGGTGCGGGGCTCTCCGTGCCTCGGAGTCGAGAGCCTGCGCCTTACCGGACTCTCGTCCTTTTCCTGAAACTCACCACGAAATTAAATGTTAATAAGCAGTCAAGGAAAACATTTAATTAACATCTACAGGGATAATTGCAAACTACCCAAAAATGTTGGGGTACTAGGCGAGCTGACATAAAGCAAAATTGAATAAAACAGTAAAGGCTTTGAAGAAAACCTTAGTATTTGAGATGAGAACAGAAAAGAATAATCTTAATCAATCTCTTAGCGGCCATGCCCAACCCAAATTTCTTCCGATAATGTTGCGACATTGGTAGCTTAGTTCAACATTATACAGCTTTACATATCGGTAGGCAAGCAAATAACCATAAATCTAATTGAATGTAAGGTAGATATAAACCGGAAAAATAGAAAACAAAGCGGTTTTTTTTTTGTTTCGATTTTAACGGTTTTTCCATTATGTAATTTTAGCATCATCCCGAATGGCACACCTACCTCCCACATAATAATAGCAATAAATATCTAAGTAAGATAATATTTTACACTTTAGACGGCACAAAAATCAGAACCGCGCCATAGCAGTGCTTGTTAGCAGTAACTGTTAGTTAAGTATAGAAGTTTTGCACAAAGAAAACAGTCTGAAGCCATTTAGCGACTTATAAAATTAGCGTTTCACATCTAGGATTGACTAACCCAACAATTGACTATTCAATAAGCACCCAATTGCCGATATAGATTTTCACTTTTACCATCTTGATAATACAAGCGGTGTTAATAATAGGGTAGTTTCACCTAGGTACTTACTCAAACATACCGAACGGAATCTAGACTAATAATTATAAACTGTATTAGCTCGTTTAACAAAATTGGGCGTGTACTTACATGCATTATTGATGTCACTTGTCACTTCTGAGATGTTAGAACCTGCTTACCCAGGTAATAACCGCGATGCCTGGAGACTATATAGTTGGACTTTCTCTTCCAAGGAAACTCAAGAGGATCAATCAACTTGCTTTATTCTTGTACAGAACCATTTTTACAGTATCGCCGACTTAAAAATAGTTTTCTTTCTTTTTTAGACCTGCGCGCTCCGCGCCTCCAACAAGAAGTGCGCCCCTGGTCCAATTTATTTTAAAATCCTGTTTTCCGATTGGTCCGCGACATTCTTAACACTTCCGGACCAATCGCCTTCGCCGTTATTTCCCGCCAATTCATCTCCCAATTAGAATAGAGTAAGTATTGCCATTTTTAAAAAGTAATCGAAAATAATGCTAAAAAGCAATACTAAAATAATGACTTTAAAACAATTAAATTAAATATTATTCAATAAAAATCACGAACCCTAACAGAAGGTTAAAAACATGAGTCAAAAATTATTTCATGGAATCAAGTGACAATGAATTAGGGAGGCATTGAAATATTCGGGTGGGTTTGTAAGGTATTTACTTATTTAAAAAATGTAAGGGGAACTGTTATAAGGTTAAGAGTCCCTGTCAATGTCTTTCTCGCTCCTACGATCCGAGATTGTCCTATATTCTTATTTATCAAAAAAATCTCCTCCTAAGTATAGCATATCAAACTTTAACGTACGTCTGTCTGAAATATCAGGGGAAGGAAGTGGACCTGAATGAGCCCGGATTGTGTATGGAGGAATATGCAATGATGTCTCTGTGATCAATGCGGTTTAAACCGGGAGTGATCACCGTAATGGCACCCGCTCAGCTCCAAAACTCCAAGAGTTTTCAGCTCGAACATCAAAACTGTTTCGAATGCCTAGGTAGCGACGTGGACGATGGCCAATGGGGCCAGAAGGTTCTCGAATGGCGTCTGCGGACCGGGATTCTTTCTATTTGTAAAGTCCTGACAACAAATTATCGCTATTTCTCTGACTGAGGGCTGAAATTCCAGACATGTTAGGAATTTTTTTATCTACTAAAAATGTGTGCTACTGAACAACAGAGGACGCTTATTTCAATACTCTAGTCAATGTTCTAGAAACATCTGTGGAAATTATTTATTTTCTCATTATCTGATACATAATACCAAATACATACGAAAACAAACTGAAATCTCGCCCAGTATTTCTACCGTAACGAGATATGCAACCCCGCAGAGCACAACCTGTGAAAACGATTTCTTTTCGAAAAACTGTCTAGCACACAACGCGACCTGTCAGGTCGGACGTTTGCCACCGTACTGAATGACTTAGTACCTAGTGGTTCTAAGTTGTGGATTATGACTTTGTTGCCAATGACCGCGGGGAGAATACTGAATACTTAGGTTAATTAATAAAACAAGTTTTATTATTCAAGTTTTTTATGACCTGGAGACCCTATACATCTCCTGCTCAATTAAAACGTGCCAGTAAAGTAAAGCGTTCTGGTTTTGCTGTTTTAATAATTACTTTTTACACTTGTTTCTAAAATGCGGTATTTTTTTTCCCTCTTAATCTTTTAATGACAGAGTGAGGTTTCTTTGTGTAGTTTGTCTGTGGTTGCGTATTGTAAGAGCTAATGTAACTTGTTTTTAGAAAAAATGACTTTGTGCCAAGTTTCTTGCGGCGCATTCTTCTTGGCAATCATGGTCTTTCCGAAAGCGCTGGTAGACTCAAAAAAAATGACGTGTAAAAGAGCATTCAACTGCCTATTTGCTGGATAAAATTTTGAATTTTGAATTGAATTTTGAATATTCCACACAGCTATTGCATAAAGTATAAAATGATAGGCGATGGGTAGAAATGATACCAAAAACAGCAATACTTTTTTAATATAATATTACCTTTAAATCTTTTCACAATTTTATCTTTCCAACCAGCATAACCTTCCTTCACAAAATGTTCTCACCTATTCTGACCTCTAGAGATGTTGAACGTTACTCCACTAATGTATTATCCGCCAATTTTTGCGTTTGATTCCCATTGGTCAATTACTCAACCAATAGGAAGCGTCCACTAATAACGTTTCAACAATTCTAGTTGCCACATTAAAATATTCCAAAAACCATTTAAAAATAGAATTTTGATTCAAATTCAAAATTTTATTCAGCAAATAGGCAGTTGAATTCTCTTTTAAACGTCATTTTATTTGAGTCTACCAGCGCTTTCGGAAAGACCATGATTGCCAAGAAGAATGCGCCGCAAGAAACTTGGCACAAAGTATTTTTTTCTAAAAACAAGTTACATTAGCTCTTACAATACGTAACCACAGGTAAATTACACAAAGAAACCTCACTCTTCATTAAAACAAGTACTTCTAAAATAAAATTCGATACACAGAAATAAATGCAATCGTTACTTAATTTCATGAAAATGCTAACAAAAATTATAGAACAATACGACAACAGTCAAAACACGATGTCAACCGGGGTCAATAGGTATAATTTTGAACTTTGATTAATCGCAGAATATTTTCATTAGTGCTATCAATGTCAAGGTTTCAAAACTTTAGTCTTGTGTTTGAGAATCCATTTGTAACAATAATATTTCATAACAATTTAATCTATACCCCTTTTTTGAGTAAAAACTGGCCGTCCCTATTCTATACTTTAAACGGGGGCAATAGAGACGATTATGGTACGAATAGGGTGTCACAGGCCGTTTTCATAAGGGGAAACAGTCTGTTTTAAGGTAGCCTACCTAGGGTTTTGTGAAGGAAACAAATTACAAGTTTAATACATTTATTTGAATGAAAATAATCGATTTATTGATTATTTTTGTTTTAATTTTTATGAAACATTCATAGAATGAAATTCAACATACAATGACAATGCAAAGAAAAATTCGTTAAGCAGCTGGACAGCTGGACCAGCTGCTTAACGAATTTTTCTTTGCATTGTCATTGTATGTTACATTTATTTGAACAAAATCGGTAGGCTAAATTGACAAATATAATAGAGAATCTCAGGGGATTGAGTTCGAAGATACTTTTGAAGATACTGGGTTCGATTACACGCTAATGTGGCCTACACTTTGCTCGGGCGTCTGGATCCTCCGGCGACGGCGGAAATAGGGCGCAGGCGTCGTAGAGCAACCAGGAGTGACCAGGGGGCTCGTGTGATGACGTGGTGTTGAGATGGTGTGAAGGGGACCGTAGCGTGCCAACGGCTAGCCTCTGAGTAGGCTGCGAGAGGTCGGCAGGGGTCCGTTAGGAACCAGTAGTGGGTGGAGAGATTTCCACGGGTAGCGTAGTTGCCCTGTAAATAACCTGGTGTGAGCTAAACGTCCATGGTATGCTCGCACTGCCATATTCCGCTTTCCAGTCCGACCATTCCCGAGGGAGTGGGAACCAGATTGGCAGTGCATGGCAATACGGAGGGTCATACGGATTTACAATTTAGCTAGAGTCAGAGAGTAAGCTTTTACAGGTTTCTAGTGAGAGTGGATAACAGATTTACACAAAGTGACCGTTGAAACTTTAAATTCCAGCCATTCTAGGAAGACGTTAGGTTTTTTAAAATAAGCGCTACGTCTATAACCGTAGAGCAGTGAAATAGGGAAAGATTAAATTATAATTAACTGTCCGGAGCGCTATTAAGGTACAGTAATGCTTCGGACAGAGTAACAGAGTGGAAACCCTATAGAATTAAATAAATTACAATAAAAGACACAAGTAGTGTAACACAATGATAAAGTACAGAAACGATCAGTATTCTTACCAAGTTCTGGGCTGGCTGGTTCCACTCAGGAGTTGTAGAGAAATGTGGGGTCTCCCAGCCGTACAAGCGGTTTTATGGTTGAGTGGGACCGGATACGGACAACCAAAAGATTTTGAATTGGGCGACGCCCATGGGCGTGTCCGTGCTTCTCATTTTGAATACCAACGTATTGTTTCTGTGTAGTGTGTAATGTAGTTTTTTATGTGTTTTATGTTGGCTAAGTGCAAGTAGCGGTTGTTAATTAATTAATTTACAACCGATGCAATTTTAATTCTATTTAAATTAATATTATTCGCCTAAGTGCGGAAAAGCGCCATCTAGCGGATTATGGCGGAACTTTTTAATGTCCAATAGCTTGCGTATTGTGACAAGGGAAAAATGCTTAGAGCTGTCACAAACATGGCAAGCTGACATAAGTACTTAGGTGGTGCTGATCTACCTACTTACTACTTTGAATGTAGGTTATTGAATGTACACTTAAAAGATCATTGACCCCAACAGCAGTTTTATTATTAAACGGGATTTTTGCATCCTGTTTATTATCTGTGTACCGGTACTAAGGAAACAAAAATCGAAATAAATAAACATATTAGGTATAAACGAATTCAGAAACTTACCGTTTTTATGTGTATTTAATTTATATACATCTGCAAATCATTTAACTATAGAAATTAAAAGATTATTAAAACACCTGCCTGCTTTTGAACAAATACCTATTACCCACACCTATAACCTATGACACACGACTAAGAGGACGACGACACCTCACATGTTAAAATCCATCAAGATATGCACAAATTTACACAAACATACATTCATACATATACACACTCAAATATATACACATAGTAAATAAATCATCATTATCATCATATTCACATATGCAAACATTCACAAACATACGAACACATAAACAGATACATACCTACGTACTCACTCGAAAAACATAATCTTCTGTCTATCGCAGTCGGGTAAAAATTATCTACCAACGTATTTCAAAACGAAACTAAGTTTTGGCAGCCCTGTCCCTGTACACCCTTTAGCGTCCCGATTTCAACCTATTATGTCCCTATTAACTACCAACGGCGTGCCTTTTCACCCCTCATGTCGTGCCTATTAACCCCCTTCGCGTCCCGATTAACTTTTATTACCTACAATTTTAAATTTTTTTACTAACAAAACAAAGACAATGTTGACTTACCTTGTTAAAAACGGGTTCTGTGGTAAATAACGAACACCTTTTTCACTATTCAAACCGGTGAGTTAAGGTAGAAGTACCACTTTTTGATGAAGTTTTGCAGAGCAAAAAAACTGCCACGAAAGAGGTCGAACTTCAAACGGTTAGTTTGACAATCTAGCGCCACCTTTATGCCGGTCCAGTGTTGCCATTACGAAAACTTACTATTCTAGTATTATTTTCAATCACCTGATAACATTTGCGTTTGGTATTTTTTAAGAAATTATCAAGTAAATGTCATTCCCGGTTTTCGTCCCTATTCACCTCGTCATTCCTATTCACCCCAGTTGACGGTACTTATTCATAAATCATCACAAAAATATTTATCCCCAGTGGGATTTGAACCCGTTTTCACCAACGACACTTAGGTCGACGATCGACGACGACAAGTGGAAGTAGCCTTAAGGTTTTCAGGGTACGGCAATTTGAATGGAAACAACCTTTTCAATGACTAAAAAACAATTACTTTGCTCACCCGCGACCACTAATGACAAACAGTTATATCTGTGCGGCAAATGTATGTTTCCATGCAACACCTCCGCCTCCACTGCTACACGAATCAACACATGCCACACAGACCCAACTATCACCACCACCACTATACTAAACGCTGACGCGTTTCGGCACTCTCCACGAGGCCATTTACGAAGCACAACAACAACCGCTCAACATGCCACTACTTCCACTACTGACATATGTAAACCATGTACTCAACTTAGTTAATGACAATACCAACGCAGTATGCACCAGTATGTCACAAGTCAAAGTAAATTATGCTTATGATGTAGTAACAGAATATTAATTGCAACTTAACTTACTTGTGATGCAGATATCATAAGTATTAAATAGGAAAAAAAAACAATATGAAACATAGAAAAACAAGTAGATACTTAATGTGTTTATATATTTTGTTTTTATCCTTTAAATAATTCACAGAATGGCTCTAAAAAGCAGCCATTTCAGCGTCTGGGTCAGGCAAGTGCCTTAATGGATGATCCCTAAGGTCTCTGGTGACAATACACAGCTTCATAAACAATAATATACAATTAATGTGTTTGCTACACAAACTACCTAACAGTGTTATTTGGTGTCCTCGACTTTCTTCTGCGGCGCAGGGAAGATAAATGTCTTCACCAGGTTCCCACTGGGCGTCTCAACGAAGAGCCAGAGCGGCAAAGCAACAACGAACGACAAGCAAAGCGTCGATGTGAAAGTCATTAACTGTAAACAAATTAAAGAAATAAGTATTGTCTTAATTGACTTGATCGCTTGCATACGCCATCAGCGTGTGGTGGCATCTGTGGACAGTTCAGGCCCATTTCACCAACTTTACAAATGTAACTTTTCAATGACGATTCAGCTTCGATTGCTGACTTGAAGGGCTTTTGTTTTAGCGCTCTTCACATTGGCAAATAAATGTTGTTCTAATTGTCATCGTAAATTGACAATTGTAAAATTGGTGAAATAGGGGCTTGATGACACTTTCGGGGGCGGAGTTACCCACGTTATCCAGTAACGCGTGTTTCAGGAAGAGGTCTGGGCTGGTCAAAACGCGCTCAAAATAGATGAAGTAAGCGCTAAAGTGCTTATAATTGCTATGGGTAAGGTACTAAAGTCATCATCATCATGTCAGCTGGAAGACATCCACTGCTGGACATAGTCCTCCCCCAATGCTCTCCAATCAGCTCGGTCTAGTGCTTTCTGCATCCACCGCGACCTCGCGATCCTCACCAGGTCGTCGCTCCATCTTGTTGGAGGCCTACCTACAGCTCTAAATGAGCTAAATTAGATTTTTGTTTGTCCTAAAAGAGAAACCAAAAATTACTATCCATCTATCTACTTTTGTTTTCGTTCAATCGGAGTTACAATATTCCCAAGTTAAAAAACCGGACAAGTGCGAGTCGGATTCGCGCACGAGGGTTCCGAACAAATATTAACGCTTTTCCCCAGTGTTTTAAGAAGTCCAGTGTTAGCAGAGCCCTGCTCCTAAGCAAAATGTACGCAGTGTGGGGTCAACGGGGTCAACTTATATTGGTCAGCGAAATCTACAGACAGACATAAAAATTAAGGATTTTGAGAATTTTCTGAGTGGTTGTGCTAGAAGAGCTACCTTCATACCAAATTTCAAGTTTCTAGGATAACTGGAAATACCCTTTAGGTTTCAGGGTACGGCAATTTGTATGGAAACAACCTTTTTAATCACTGTATCTTTTGATGGCGTTGACTTAGAAGTTTGATTTTTTCACAGCTTTAAGGGACTGTAGGTTTGAGTACTTGATATTAATTTCAGCATGCTACCTCCACGCGTTCCAGAGAAAAAGGGCCTTGACAGACAGACAGACAGAGAGACAGACGGACAACAAAGTTATCGTGTAAGGGTTCCGTTTTTTCCTTTTGAGGTACGGAACCCTATAAATTATCATATCGAGGATTTAGTTCACAATCACATTTTCATCTTTATGAAGACATTCCTTCTAAATCCGCTTCAAAAATGATAAAAGCGTCCAGCGAGGTAGGTTAAAAATATCGGCGAAACGATGTCAGCGAATCGATAAATCTGCAAATCTTTATGGTGTTAGGTCACCCTGTACTTACAATTTTGTATACGCCCATGCGCGAGAGTGCATCATTGTCCGCAGTGAAGATGCGCAGGATGCAGACGTGAGCGATGTATGCGGAGTATGTGAGCTTGGCGAGGACGCCCCAGCCTGCCCAGTTTAGCACGCCGCGCTGGGTCTCTGGAAACGTAAAGCCATTTTATCTACACACATATCATAAGTCCTCTATAATGCGTTCAGAAACCGTAGAAAATTACCAGCATTTTAGCATGTTGCCGACTGCTTGCCAACGGCCGCCGCCAGCCGCCGAAAACAGTAAAGTAAAATTCGAATACGATGTCGTAATGACTTTTGTCGAATTCGATGTCGTTAAGAGTTTCACATTTGAAAATCAACGTAATTTACAACCATAGTGAAATAAAACGGATCACTCACGTATATAAGTCGAGTTCAGTCCGACATGAATAAACAGTAATGTGATTAAAAAAAAAAAACGAACGTTGGCACGGTATCAGTACGGTCCGAAATTAATTCGTTTTTAATTAGTCACCGATAGTGTTTCATGGTGTAACTTATATAATATAAGATACATTTATACTATACGAGTTACAAAAGCGCTTAGTTGATGCAACTTGTGACCAAAGGGCTGGCAGTTTTCTCTCTCAAAGAATCAGCATCGCTATTCAGCGAGGCAACGCTGCCAGCCTTTTGGGCACTATGCCACGGGGGCCTTATTTAGATTTAATTTAGTTTTAAGTTGTAGTTTATTTAGTTTAAGCTTAGATTTAATGTCATTGTAAATTGCTTTTATTACTATACTATATTCATACCGTAATATCGATAGTCCTCGAGCATTGTGGAATAATTAAAAAAAAAACCGTGAAAATTACTGTCAATACCCAAAATTCAGAAATTCCAACACATTTGCAGAATCCTGAACTCATCAATTCTCATTTTCTTGACGTTCCTGGTAAAAATGAAGCGAATTCTTCGTATCTTGGTTATTTCGAAAATAATTGTTTTCGTTCCTCGGTTTTCCATTTGGAACCAATTGATGATGTTTTAATATTCAGAGTAATTAAATCGCTGAAGTCAAACGCAGTGGGTATTGACGGTATCTCCTTGGATATGTTGCTTCTCACCCTACCTAGAACACTAAGTGTTATAACCTCTTTGGTAAATAAGTCCATTACAACTTCTGTCTTTCCTGATGAGTGGAAGTCCGCATTGTTAACGCCGCTGCCAAAGAAGTCCAACATTACTGACCTGAAGGAATTACGGCCAATCAGTATTCTTCCATGCTTATCGAGGATTCTTGAGCGCGTAGTCTATATGCAGCTGTCTGCTTTTCTTCAAAAAAATAATATCTTGCCAGCACTGCAATCTTGTTTTCGCAAGTCGCGTAGTACTGCGATGGCCCTTATTAATGTCAATGACAATGTGTTATCTGCACTAGATAACGGTGAAGGTACAATTATGACATTTCTCGATTTTTCACGGGCACGACTTTCTCAGCGTTGAATTGCGTATTAGGTTGTGCGACTCTCTGATACTCTCAAAATTGGGTTCTGCAGATGTAGTATACGGTCCTCGGCTGCTCTCCCGCACAGATCGTACAGTGCAGAGTTTAAAATGCCTGTGCTCGTTTTTGTTTTAAAATTCCCTCGCGTACGCATGTAACGCCATATTTAAACTCTGCTGGCATTTTGAAGATGGCATATTGGAGAGAACTTCACTTATCCTCATTGATTTTTGCTATTGTCAAAACTGGAGTACCTGAATACCTGTTCCAAAAATTAAGATGGTGTAAAAGCAGATCCAGCACACATGGGTCAGAGAGGTTAGCGATGAACTAGCGGTTCCGTATCACCGAACTGCCGCTTTTAAAAGTAGTTTTAAATACACTGCCACAAAGTGTTGGAATAATCTGCCTCCGCCATCCAAAAAAATTATCACTATTAGTAATTTTAAGATTAAAGTAAGTAAATGTTTATTGAAATTACAACAAGCACTGCCCGTAGGCGGAAAGGCAACTTCGTCTTACCTCTAATGCGACTACGAGGGGCGGCTGATAAGTAATCTCCTTGGTCAGAAATATATACAAAAATAATGCTGTCTGGTATGGATTTATATTCGTTTGTTATTCTATTTTCAAAATGTATTGCATTCATTGGTTTATTGCATCACGTTTATTTGTCTCCTACAATTGTTTCAAACATGTCGGTAGAAAAAGTGAAAATGGATAAAATCGAGCAGCGTGCTGTGATTAAGTTTTTGACTAAAGAAGAGAATACGCCTTCGGAAATCAGACAGCGTATGTTACTTGTGTTTGGCAGTTCGTGTTCTTCCGAATTTGTTATAAAGTTTTGGTTAAAGCAGTTTAAGTTAGGTCGTGAGAGCCTGGAAGATGATCCTCGTAGCGGAAGACCAGTTTTGGCCGTCACCGATGAAAATGTAGCCAGGGTGAAAAAAATTATATTAGAGGACCGACGAGTGAAGCAGTGGGAGATAGCTAGAGATGTGAGCATCAGTAAAGAGCGAGTCAATGAAATAATTCATGAGCATTTGAACATGTCCAAGGTTAGTGCACGTTGGGTCCCCAGAATGTTGACTGCATTTGACATGGAGAGGCGTGTCAAATGTTGCGAAGAGTTTTTGGACATGAGTCGAGGGAAAGAGGAAGAAATAATTTCTAGAATTGTAACATGTGATGAGACTTGGATTCGACAATGGGACCCGGAAAGTAAGCAAGAGTCGTTACAGTGGAAATTTAAGGATGAGAAGCCGCCTCGGAAATTCAAGGTCTGTCCATCGGCAGGTAAACTTATGGCTACAATCTTTTGGGACACAGAAGGGATTTTGCTCACAGATTATTTACCGAAGAAAACTACAATGAATGCTGATTATTACTCAAACTTACTATATCAACTAAGAGAGACAATAAAAGAAAAACGGCGAGGTAAACTAAGCAAAGGAATTCTGATTTTGCACGATAACGGACTAGTGCATACCGCCCGCACAACGAAGCTAGCAATTAAAGACAACGGCTTCGAAACCATTGACCACCCCCCTTATAGTTCAGATTTAGCCCCCTGTGACTATTTTCTGTTTAGACTTCTCAAGAAAGCCCTCAGGGGACGAAGGATTATGACCGATGACGAAATGAAGGCTGCGGTTACTGACTTATTTGACGACAAACCGAAAGATCTTTTTTTTAATGGTTTAAATTCAATATTTGAAAAATTTAATAGGTGCATTTTACTAGCAGGGGACTATATAGAAAAATAAAAAAAATTAGCCACGACAGTCTTTTGTTTCATTGTTAGGTAGATTACTTTTCAGCCGCCCCTCGTACCTTCGTATTTTTAATTTCAGGCTAAGAAAATATGGCTGTATGTAATATACGATGTTGCTGTTTTTTGGTAAACCAATAAATTTATTATTTGTCTTATTTTATTTCTATTTTAGTGAAATAAACGGATCACTCACGTATGTCAGTCGAGTATACCTCGACACGTTTCGGACTAATCCGTAGTCCTTCCTCTGGGAGCACACGCTACGCCGGTGGCGAGACGTAAACTGCGCGCCGCGGCTCTGTTCGCGCGGCTGTTCGGCGCAGCTGACGGCGGCTCACAACTACTCTCGTTTACATCGTCATTTTTATTATTAGACATAATGTAAACGGGATATTGACCGCGATTACCATCAAATCGAGTCTATATCCCGTTTTCATTATGTCTAATGCAATTAACCGCGAATCATATAAAACTGTTATTTTTATTATTGCCAAAAGTGGGGAAGCACACTACACTAATCACATCACTTTGTAAAGGCTTGTTCACACTAGCTGTTGACGCAGTATTCAACACAGTTTTCCAACTTGGGGGCACTGACCATCCACCATCACGGTTGAAATTGGGATGACGACTAATTTCAATGACTTCACGTACTTTCCGCGGAACGAAAAATTTTTCTCTCGTCAGTCCGTTTATTTCACTATGATTGAGTCTCACGGTAGTTTTATGTTAAAAGTATTTCTGTTTTATTTGTTTATTTTATTTTATTTATTTAGCTACTTTATTTTACTTATTTGTTAATTTTGTTTTATACGTTTATTTTTTTTATTTATTTATCACACACTTTTCCTACGCAAACTTATTTGTGCTGATTCCGGTCCAACGCGTTTGATGCAAAGATTGAAGGGTTTGCCTGAAAACCAGCGCTGTAGCAGGCACCTACTGCAGCATAATGCTGAGTGAAATTCCTTTTCAACATCATCATTTAAGTTTAATTTTTGTAACTTTATGTATTGGTTTAAGAGTCAGTGTATTTTTTTTTATTTCGAATAAAGTTATGTTTATGTCTATGTCTATAATTTACAATAAAAAAAAACAGTCTACGAAACTTCAGCTCGGTATGTTTGTCTACAATAAAAAAAAACAGTCAAATTAGTGACAGGTATAATATGGGTATGATATACCTTCGGTTTCTGAAACCATTTTAGAGTACTTATAATATGTGTGTAGATAAAGTAATGTATGCGATTCCACATAATTAGGCCTTAAAACACTCGTGTGATCCTATTATGAAACTCAGCTTCGCCTCGTCTCATAAAAACACGCTCGTGTTTCATTACGTAGCAGTTGCATAAACTACTGTATCAATAGGTATAAGATTAAAAATGTTTACAGAGTTGTAACCTAAAAACCGGCCAAGTGCGCGTGGGCCTTGCGCACCAAGGGTTCTTAACGTTTTTTGGATTTATTTTCTTGATTTCTGTCGTAAGACCGTGCTTCGTGCCATGTTTCACAATTCAAGGTCAATAGGAAGTATCCTAATTGTTTCAATTTACTTGTGATTGACAGGCAGACGGATCGGCAGACAGACCAACAGATAATGAATTGGTCCTATAAAGAGTTTCGTTTTTCCTTTTGAGGTGTGGATCCTTATCTATTAACCCAACCCTCTCGCAAAAATGTTGATTCAGATGCCACCTTGAGAAGTAAACGTTTCCCCCACTTGCTTCCTTAAACCGGACAACGGGGGGAGCATCTTTGTCTGTTATGTTACTAACTTTGTTATTATGTTACTAACATTCCACTGGCAGTCGAAATGATTCTCATCAATTTTACTCATAAGAAATGCCAAAGAATATGATTCGCCCCCGTCGTCTGTGTTCCCGGATCTCTTCAAGGTTAGAGTGAACAGGCTGTTGCTGAAACTAACCTTCCACCTTTGGCCTCACCTGCATTTTCCAACAAGTGAGATAGGAGTCAATCGCTGGTCAGTTTCTTGTAAAGAAAACTTCCGTTGCAATCAGTTTTCAAAACATCCAATAGAAACACCTTTCCAAGAGTACTTACTTGCGACTACGCAAGCGTAGTGACGTCTGTGCCTGACTAGCAGCCCACAAGATACGGTTAATCAAGTTCTGAACTACGGAAACTGATACCAGGGGATTATTCTGTGTGATTTGCCTGGAGAAACTAAATTGATCATCGATAATTATGATGATAATTTCCTATGTGTCCCAGGTGCGGCTTAACGCCACCGTTCGTCTCCCCGTCTCTTTATCTTACGCTGACTCCTTCACATGACCCCAGGAAAGCCTCACACGCGTTATATCAGCTTCAGATCGCTTTTAACTACGAGAATACGTGGGCTGCCCGTCGTTACTTACCTCTGTCTCAATCGATACCCAAAAGCAGCCTGCGCGATGCTGAACAGCTTCAATTTACCAAAAAGCTACTCACTTTCGATTTTAAGCACGGTGAAGAAAATGTGGAAACAGATCATGCCACCAAACAGCACTTTGACGGCGCTGGAGTAGACCATCCTCACGCCGATAGGCACCTCGATGCCCACGATGTAGAAGGTGGCTCCTGACATCACGATCGCCACCTCGATGGGGAACAGCATCCAGTAGAACAGACGGAATTTCTGGAAACATTGAATATTCACTGTAACATTTCGTCGTCGACGGCCACTTGTCTTAATGGTTTAATAGAAAAGCTCTTGTCGGTGCAATTTTCTTCAGTTAGTTTTTAGGAATGTTATGGGATCATTTCATTGCCTAGAATCATAAAATTCGGCACGAAGCAATGTCTCACAACAAAAGTTAGGGTAAAACGGAGCCCTCGGCTGTTTATTTTTGTGTAGCTCACCTTGAATTTATGAGAACCTATGTCACTATCTTTGAGGTTGTAGATTAGGTGTGCGAGCGCGAGGCCCATCGCATAGCAGGCCATGTTGGTGTGTCCGCGTCTGTACAGGTTGTTGAACGTCGGGTCCTGTACGAAAAAGTTCATTGCCATTCTGAAAGAGAAACACATCTTCTTATTCACGAATATCAGTCTTGTCAATTCAGTTCGGACTGGTCCGTTCTTTCCAATGCGAGTTTTTTCACCGCCTCATACGGCATAACGTCTATCTTGTTTTTTTTTTGATTCAAATACCCTATTCTCACTTTCCCCTTCTTCTCTTTCATGCTGTCTTTTCTTCTGTAATTTATATAACCAGATCGTCACGTCGTATTAAATGACCTACTCTCCTAATCTCCATCATATTCAGAATGTTTCTTCCCTCCCCAAATCTTTCTAAGACCCTCACATTGGTTACTTTCTCGGTCTAACTAATCCCCTCCATTCTTCGCCAGCACTACATCTCGAACGCCTGCAGTTGCTCCCTATCTCTTTGCGTCATGGTTCACATCTCGCTGCCGTACAGGTCAATACTACATATTGCATATGTTTTGGTGAGTTGGACTCAGGTTGCTTTGAAGATGTAATCCTGGTTGTAGAAAATTTTATTAGCTTTCATTGTGTAGTAGGTATAAAAAAAGTCCTATGACGCATCGTTTTCGATCGTATGTGAACAATAAACCAAAAAATGGGAATTTACTCTAGGGCTAACCCCTGACTTTAAGGGACTTTTAGTATGTTTGTCTTCCAACTATTAACGGATTTTATAGAACATTCCCTTTACCCACTACTGTCATAGTCTGTGGTCTGACATAGATACTCCGGCGGGCCTCTCTTGCGCCCGGCGTTCTTAGAAATGGCGGTGTACAATATTGAATTGGAAATTATATTTGTAATTAATAGTGACTAGTGCTTTTATTCTTTTAACACAACTAGAAGTCCAAACAAAGTTCCGAAGTCAAACTTTCTGCTGAAGCCTTTCCATTCACAACCATTCGTTGTCCGGACTATATTGTGTCCCACTGCAGCAAAAACCTCCCCCAACACTTTCACTACTTCCAAAATATTGCACCGAGTGGCCAGTTCTTCCAAAAGAAGTTCAATTCATCCTGCCATCCAAGGTCTGTTTGGTCGCCGTTTAGAGTTTCCGCTATGGAACTCCACTCTTTCGTTATACTCCCACACAACTAGCTATCTCTCTCTCTGTTATTTAATTAAAGTAATACAAAACACAATTGGCTAAAGTCTTTCATAATTATGTGTTTTTAACCTTTGATACTTGGAGTTTTTTTATACATTTTCTGAAAGCTTTGTGAGGCGTTGTGATAACAATGTGTAAAATGAAGTTAGACCGATATTTTAATAGATGTCGTTACTAAACGAAGTTGTTTAGTACAAGTGAGGTGGGGTGAGGAAGGCGCGAAACGTTCAAGGTCATTCTCTCAGGAGAGCCTCTTAATGGATAAAAGTATGTTTATCTACCTTTTTTTTTTTTTTTTTTTATTTTTTTATTTTTTTTTTTTTTTTTTATTTTTTTTTTTTTTTTTTTTTTTAACGGAGTGGAAACGCATTACGCGTACCAGCCGGGCCTGGGGTGACCCGACCGGTTATGTGGGACTCTTTCCCCCGACCTCTTCCCGAATGGAAGGGGTGGGGGGAACATACCCACTAAAACCACTCCGGCGTTACCGTCTAGCCGGGTTTGGGTAGGCGCCGTGGGATCCCGAAGATTCTAGCCGACGACGCCCCCCGGCAGCACTAGCGTGCGCAATCGCCACGTAGGGAGGAGTCGGACGCTTCGACCCCCCCTCAGTCATGTGGCATCATAAATTGCAGGCGGGGGATCCCCATCCCCTACCCGCTGATGCCATTAATGGTTCTGGCGAGCGGCAAACTGCCGTCGCCTTTGCCCCCCACGTCTGCGCCGAGAAAGAGGCGCGCTGCTGTCGGCCTCGCGCTCTCTTTCTTCGGATTCTTTGTGGGCCATTACGGCCTCACAAAATGAGGCCACCTCAGCCCATGACTCCTCGCTCTCAAGCATGGCGGAGATGACACTGTGGAGAGCGAGGTTGTCCACACCAATTGCCGCGGTGAGTGTGCGGCGCTCAAAATCCCAGCACCGGCAGGACTCCAGTGTGTGCTGGGCTGTATCGTCTTCGTCACCGCATTGGTGGCAGACCGGGCTTTCTTCTCTGCCGATGCGGTGGAGAAAATGCCCAAAACATCCATGTCCAGTGAGGACCTGCGTCACATGGTATGTGAGCACACCGAACCCTCGATCGAGCCAGAGGTCGAGCGACGGGAGGAGTGCCGCTATAGTTCGCGTGCCATAGCGGCAGTCCTCCAGGTCGCTCTTCCATCGGTCTCTCATCCTCCTCTCCGTCTGTCGACGGGCATGGCGAAGCTCCGCGGGGGCCAAACGCTCGTCTCTTGCCACCTCCTCTTTACGGCGTTGATACGTTTCCGCCATCATTTGGGCGTCTATATCCCAGGGCGGGGTACCGGCCAGGACGCAAGCCGCCATGTGCGCCACCGTGACATAAGCCCTAATTATTCGGATGGCGCACACCCTCTGTGGCCGTCGGAGCAGGGCCTTGTTCCTTTCCGATAGCCGATCCGCCCATATTGGCGCTCCGTAGAGCGCCATGCTGCGTACTACGCCCGCAAACAACTTACGGCATTTACCGCGCGGCCCTCCTACGTTTGGCATCAATCTGCCCAGTGCCGATGCTGCACCAACAAGCCTCGGAGCCAACCTGGTGAAGTGCTCCGTGAAGTCCCACTTCCTGTCCAGGACAATGCCAAGATATTTTATGTTGGCCTTGACCTGGACAGGTTCTCCCCCCTCCATTGGAAGTGTGGAATTTGCCGGAACTCTCCATCCAGGCCCTCCGAAGACGATGGCCTCCGTCTTTGCCAGTGCGACTTCAAGTCCCAGCATTTTGATTCGGTCCACCACTAGATCTGCGGCGACCGTTGCAAGCCGAAACGTCTCCTCCATATATTTTCCCCGCACGGCCACCATTGTGTCATCGGCGTAGCAGATGGTGGTCATGCGGGGGAGCTGCACTCCGCGGATGACAAAGTCAAAGCTGAGGTTCCACAGTAAGGGGCCGAGCACGGACCCCTGTGGGACCCCACAGGCCATGGGCCTGGCCATACGTCGTCTTTCGTGGTCGTAGAGCACTACCCGCCCCTCAAGGTAGTTCCCCACGATTTTCCTTAGATATAAAGGAAGCCTGAAATATTTCAAGGCTTCCTCTATGACAGTGTAGGGGAGGGATCCGAACGCGTTTTTAATGTCTAGAGACACTGCGACTACCCCCTCCCCCTTGCTGGTCGCCAAGTCGCTAAATGCTCTTAGCGTATGGAGCGCATCCAGAGTTGACCGGCCGCGCCTGAACCCAAACTGTTGGTCCGACAAGTCTGGCCCCTCTCCGCCTAGGTGTCGGAGGATTCGGCCGGCGATGATGCGCTCCAGCATCTTTCCTGACTCGTCGAGGAGGACTATTGGGCGATGTCCGGAGGGAGAGTCAGGTGAGCGGCCCGGCTTCGGCAGCAGGACCAGCCGCCCCTCCTTCCAGACCTTTGGAAAGCGCCCCGCCTCCAGACATTCGTCCAGAAGGTCTCTGAGGTGCTTACCCAGGTGCCTCAGAGCCACTGGTATGACTCGGGCCGGGACGCCGTCCGGTCCTGGCGCCTTTTTGCACCGCCGAAGTCGGTCCACCACCATCATCATCTCGTCGTCGTCCAGCTTCGGTACGGGATGAATATCATACTCCTCCTCCGAGGGGATCGACATCCTCGGCGGAGAGAAGTCCGGGGCTGGCGGGAAGAGGGCCTCCACGATCGTCTCTATTTGCCCTAACTCCATGGAATCCATGGGGGGGGCCCGCTTTATTTTATTGCGCACCATTTTGTATGGTCGCCCCCATGGGTCCCTATTGAGGGTGTTGAGGAACTCCTCGTAGGCCACCTCTTTGGCCCGCGCAATGGCCAGCTGCAGGGCATCCTTGGCCTCCTTGAGGGACCCATGTAGGCGTTCCTCCTCCTCCGGCGGATGAGGCTGCCGACGCCTACAGTGCGTGTAGGCACGGCGAGCCCGGTTACTGGTGGCGCGGAGGGCCGCGATCTCCTCCGACCACCAGTACACGCTCTTCTTTGTGGGAAGTGTTTTGACGCGGGGCATGGCTGCATCGCAAACCGCTGTTAAAGAAGCCCGAAGGCGGGCAGCCTTTTCGTCCACACTAGCAGATTGTGGAGGCGGAGCACCCCATGCCTCCACGATTGCGGCTTCTTCGGCCATGCCTGGGTCGAATTTGGTGAGAACCCATCTCGGGAACCCCCCCGCTCCTGATCCACCTCGGACAGCCGGTTGTGGCGGCGACTGTGAGGTAGAGACCCTCATCCTTATGTACAGATGGTCGGAGAGAGTCTCCACCTCCTCCAGGACCCTCCAGTCTGTAATACGTGCAGCTAGGGCAGGGGTCGCGAACGAGATGTCCACGATGGAGCCCCCCTGCCGACGCACACACGTATTAACGCTGCCCTGGTTTAGGACGGCCAAACCTATTGCTGCCGCCCAATCCCTAAGGACCGCCCCTTTTGGGTCCGTAAGTGGGGAACCCCAAGCTGCGCTCTTAGCGTTGAGGTCCCCAGTCAATAGGATCTGTGACGGAGCACATCTGCCTACGACCCTACCCAGCCCGTCCAGGTAGGTTTCAAACTCGGATAACGGCCGGTTGGGGGAGAAATAGACCGCTATGATTACGGTTTTCCCCCATTTGGCCGCTACATATCCGGGTCCTCTCTCCATCTTGGAGAGGGGTGGGGAATCTCCGGCTGTCGGAACCACTATTGCCACCCTCTCATCCGTAGACCCTACCCAGTTGGGCTGGGCAGGTATGTAGTACGGCTCGGCTATTACGGCTAGTGCAAGTCCCCACTCCGCCATGACCTGTGTTAGCAGGTCTTGAGCGCGGGCGGCGTGGTTGAGGTTGCACTGAAGGATGTCTAGATGTTGGTGTGCTGGCATCTAGACATCCATGGGTGTGCCGTCTGTGGCCCTAGGGGCGGTCCTGGGTCCTGCTGGGATCGTCCTCAGCAGGTCCTCTTTCCCTTTGGTGGGGGTGGGCGAGCAGGCCTGCCCTCCCATTACATGTCCCGCCGGGCGCTTATTATAGCTACACACCCCGCAGAAGGGCTCAGCCGAACAGTCTACCGACTTATGCCCCGGCCTTGAGCAGCGATAACACAGGTCTTCCCTGTCGACGGTCGAGGGGCACATTGCTTTGGTGTGGCCCGTACCCATGCATTTGTAGCAGCGCATGGGCTTTGGTTCCAAAGCCCTTATCTGCGCTGCCGACCACCCAACCAAAAACTTGCCCGCCTGGAGCAGTGCATTAGCTGCTGTTACTGGGCAACGGACCAGAGCCGATCCGGTCCCATTGTTTAACAGGCGGATCGGGCCCACCTTGACCTGTTCGGACGAGCAGCCGCCTTTCAGGACTACGGCCGTCCTGATGTCCTCCGAAGTCACCGATTCGTCGAAACCGGTGATTCGGAGGTCGGCCGTCTTTACTGGGCGGCGGACTGTAGCCACATCGCCAATTAATCCCTCGATTTTTTCCGCCAGGTCATCAGCAATCCGTCCGCTGTTCGCACCGGGGACCTCTATAAGTCGGGCCCCAGTCGCTGACTTCCGTATCTTGACGCTCTCGATACCTATGTCCGCCAGCTTAAGCGACGCCGTCGCTTTTTTCATTGCGTCAAGGTATGAGATGCCCGACTCCGGTTTGAGCGTTACCACCACTGCCGAGCTCTTCGGAGTTGGCAACTTGCGAAGGCCGGTCGGCTTGGGCTTCGCTGTTTGTTCCCTTTTTGGTGCCTTTTTAGTGCTCTTCTTGACTACGTCGACCCAAGGGAGCGGAGCAGGTGTCGATTGACAGGCCGCCGCCGAAGTGGATGGAGTTGGCTCCACTGTCGGTAGAGGAAGGGGCTCCCCTCCTCTTCCCCGTATGACTTTAGGCTTCGGCTGAGCCTTTGCCTGCGCCTTTGCCTGAGTCTTGGGCTGCGTCCTTGTCTGAGCCTGGGCCTTAGGCTGCGCTTTGGGCTCTGCGGTCTCCCGCGGCATTTGCCTAGGCTCAGGCTGGCTAGCGGAGCGTTTGCCTCGTTTAGGCCCTTTCTTTGGGGCCTCTGTTGCCGTCGCCGTCGTGCGGGCCCTGTCTGCGGCCAAGGCAGGTCGCACTATCGGCTCTGGTGGAAGGCGATTTTCTATCGCCTCCAACCTAACATTTAACATGTTGCCCAATTTCATGAAGAGGTCCCTGGAGTGTAACTCCAGTACCTCTTGGAGGCTTTCTGGGAGCCCTTGGGAGGTGGTCAGCAGTTTGGGAGCTTGGGTATTTCCCCCCTTGCGCTCCGAGAAGGCGGTGCGAAGCGCCTTCGTTTCCTTCGTTAGGAGCGCAAGTTGCTCCCTCATGCGGCGGTTATCCGCCTTCAGCTTCCTGATTTCCTCGCTCTCCTTCCTCTGTGTGAGGAGCTCCATCGCCTGGAGGATATCTCTGCAGGCGGTGTTAATTTGTCCTTTAACTCCGCCGTTGAGATTCGAGGACTTCGCCGCACATTCCAAAACTGTGTGAGCCGCACTTCGCGCACACTCTACCGCATCTGACTCTTCGGTGGTGAGTCGGTTGTCCTCGTTTACTAAGGATGAGATGCTGGCTGCAACCTGTTTCTGGCCAGATGCACCTATTGAGTGCTTCAGGAACATCGCAGGGCCGTCCTCAGTGTCCACTGACTGGTGGTCGTCGCTTGCCTGCCGGAACGCATAGTCCCCCTCTTCGTCATCAGATGACACGTCGCATATTTCCACCTGATGTACTGGGCTCCGTTCTCTGGCTATACCTTCCTCAGTGGTATGGCTGCTGCAACCCTGAGATTGCGAGCGCAGGCGCCGGGCTGGGAATACCAGGCGATAGGACCCGTCATTTGCCGCCGCCGTCGGAGGTACATACTCCTCGTCACTATCCGAGGCCTTCAACTTGGATTTTGCCTTGGCAATACCGGCGTATGCACCGACTTTGAGGGTACGACCTCTAGCCGAAACGCTGACTTTGGGATCGGGCCTTCCCCCCCCGCAGTCGGTTCCATCCACCATGGCCCTTTTATGAGGGTTGGACACCATTTCCATCATTTTGTTCGGATTGGAGACGCCTTCCATTTTCTCCACCTCCGACACCACATTTTCACTTACGCCTCCCATAATCCACGAGAGTAGATTCTGGGAGACCCACGAGTTAATCGGCCCTAGATTCAAAATCCGACAACCGACGGATTCTGAAAAATACTCAAAAAATAGGGCTCTGTGCGTCCTATTTTTTAAAGTATTCAATAATTTTTTAACCCTAGAATTGCCAGTTCTAGAGTCAAAACAAAGTCAAAAGCAAAACTCGAAAATGAGAATTTAGGAGTTTAAAAATTCGTGGCTCCCAACCGGGCAGCCGGATGTTCACGCTCTTCTAGAAGAGATTTGAGGTCTCACCATGCAGCGTCTATCGACGCCAAAATCAGAATTTTAGGCCCCAAACCGACCGAGTTATGACCTTTTAATCCCTGAATTTTGGGTCAAATCACTGGGCTTTGGGAGGCCTCAACGACGCCGGAGAGTGTTATGTCCCGATTTTTAGAAAATTCGTATCTCGGAGGGGGGGGCAGCTACCCCCCCAACGCCAAAGAACGAACGACGGGAAATAAGCTATTCTCTATTTAAAGCTCAAAAACTGAATTTTTTGAGCTATTTCCGAATTTTGGGAAATAAAATACCAAATTGCTATTTTTTTCCCGTTGGCGCCAAGAATTAAATTCGATCAGGAACTTGCCTGTTTTCAAAAAATTATGGTTCCAAAACCAGCAGTAGTAAAAATATGTACTTTTCGGCAAATATACTCCTACCCGAGCTCCACCCACCACCAAAATTTGGAGGAGGGAGGACAAAGGGTGTAAGAGATATTGAAAGCCAAATAGTAAAACTTTTACTAATTCAATTCAACAAAATCGATCAAAGTGCAAACACAAAATCCGGGATAAAACGCCAAGTCGCAAAGATATGTAGAAACCGAGTCCAGAGGGAGAAAGCCAAAGTCAAAAGAAATAAAACCACCAAAAATCGTAGAGATCGCACCAACACAGCCGTCAACATAGGAGACAATTTGGCTTTCAACATAGGAGACAATTTGGCTTTCAACATAGGAGACAATTTGGCTTACATAGGAGACAATTTGGCTTACATAGGAGACAATTTGGCTTATGTTTATCTACCTAAGTATGTTTATCCGTTGACTAGTTGACACTTGTATGGCTGAAGTCGTTGAAAGCTTTGCCGGGTTTGGTGACAATTTTCCCAAGATTTATTATTGTTTTATGGAGTATGTTTAGGTCTTATGATATAGGTATTTACAATATTTATAAAAAGTACTAATAAAACCATAAAATACAAAAAACTAATATTTATAATCCTAGCCTAGGCTGCCACCGGTAGCGGGACAGGTTTCAAGCTACTGACGACCAGGGCCGCAGAGTGAGGAGCCTCCTAACAATGTCGATGAGTACCATCTTCTGGTAGGTGACCCTTGACCCAAACTTTATTATTACAACAGTCTCCCGGACCTTTGGGAGGCGTGCGCGGAGCCGAAGCCAATGAGTAGAGGCTGAATAAAGAGTGAGGGATACATTATTGTTATTTATTTATTACTATTATCATTATTATTTATTATCTTACTCTGGCGAAATGATGAGTATGGCGTGAAGGTTCTGCATGAACACGTGGCCGGCGGGAGTGACCAGGCCCACGACGAATATGGCAGCGATGGCAGTTTTCCGCGCACGCGTACTGCTTAGCACGCTCACGATTACCAAGCCTACCACGCTGAGCTGAAAGTCACATGCCAGATACCTGAAATTAGAGATCGCATATCCATCATCATCATCATCAGCCTTCAGCAGTTGAGGTGCGGAACCCTGAAAAAACAGGGTTCTCAGTAACATCATCACCAGCCATTTTTACGAACCATTGATGGACACAGGCCCGCTAGCTAGTTACACTGTGGAGGGGTCTCTGTCCATTTCGCAATTTCTTTCGCGAAACTTTCGGGATTCTTCGGGCTATGTCGGTAACCTTAGTTCTACTGCGGATATCATCATTTCTGATTCTATCCCGCAGAGAAACCCCGAGCGTAGCCCTCTCCATCGCCCTCTGAGTGACTTTGAGCTTCGTTATGAGGCCCATCGCAAGCGCCACGCTAGCGCCCATGCCACGTCTTAGATCCGTAAGTCATCACTGGCAACACACATGGTCAAAGACTTTTGACTTCAAACGCTGCGGGTGGTAGGTCCTCGTGCAAGGTCCGTCCGGATAGCTGCCACTAATCCTGCTGCTAAGCAGTAGTTCTTGCACTGTTATGTGTTCCGGTGTGGAGAGTAAGACAGCCGGTGTATTACGGGCACAAGAGGCATTTCGTCTTAGCTCTCTGGGTTGGCAACGCATTTGCAAACCCTCCGGGGTTACGGGTGTCTATGAGCAGTGGTGATCACTTACCATAAGGTGACCCACTGGCTCATTTGCCTTTCTTGTCGTATACAAATAAAACTGCGATAGTTTGGAAGAAAAGACACTGCGAAGTTTCCCGAAAGCTGCCCAGCCGAATCCAGTCAATCCGAGTAAACTTGACTAAAGTGATCCGTTTATTTCACTATACCTATACGTTACTCGCTACTTTACGCTACGTTACTCACTGTTGTGTTCCGGTGTGGAGAGTAAGACAACCGGTGTTATTACGGGCACAAGAGGCGTTTCATCGTAGCTCTCTAGGTTGGCAACGCATCTGCAAACCCCCCGGGCAGTGGTGATCTCTTACAATTAGGTGACCACTTGCTCGTTTGCTCCTTGTCGTGTAAAAAAAATACGTACCAGGTTTGTGCCATACACTGATTCATGGGAAAGTAGTTCTGGATGTAGAGCAGATGGCGCCACCAGCCATCGTAGCAGTCTACCACCTCTATGTCTACGACTGGCTGGAAAAAAAGGTCTGGGTTTTATATTAAATAATTTAATAATATTTAATTCATTTACCTACACATTATAGAGGAGTCCTAATGTGGTGGTAGATGAAATTAACTTCTGGTATATAGAAACGGATTTATTCATGAACAGCACAAGTGTTTACAAAGCGGGGCAAGGGACAACTGGCTTCCCGGACTGCCCCGCGGCATACGTAGGTAACATGTGTTAGAAATTTCTATATTTTCTCATATAATAATACTCTATCAATGTCGCCAAAGCGGATCCTTGTAAAATATTATATAATTAAACAATTGCACCAACATCGCCAACCGACATACCTATCTGATTAATAGCTGCGTTGTGTAATCTGTCTTATAGGTTGGTGATGTTTTTATCTGTGGCGTGGTGTGTAAAATTTGAAGTGTGTTTGTGTATGACTCTCTCGGCTAAGACCGACGAGTATTATTTTGTAATTCGTGAGTTTTCCTTAAATATACCGGTGAAAGCGGTCGGAGTGTTTTAATTCACTACTAAGTCCAAGCGAGTTTACATCTCATAAGTGGGATATGTTAAAGGTTTTGCCTTTTACCGACGCCCGATGCTGGAGAGCCATCGAAAGTTTGTACCTATGAAGCACTTTTAAGGTCAGAGAACTCCATTTTACTTATGAAGGCCGTGTTTTGATGGTTAAACGAGTGATTTCTTAACTAACTTAATTACATTTGGATGCGGAACTAACAGTGGTGGATGATAGGGTCTCTAAAAGTGAAACCGGAACGCATAAGGGCGGTGCCGCCGAAGGTTGACCCAATTTTCCAACAAAACTTTTTTTGCCGTCTCTGGACGTACTTACTTAACAGTGAGTCGTAGAGCCAAGAATACTAAACGAGTGTGGAAAACATAATGGTGTGCTTGTTATATGTATAGCGAAGAAATAGATTTTGAAGTGCAGCGCAGCTCGAGGTGCGCAGCGAGTTTGTTTTACATACAGAAACGCGTTGCGCCAGTGAATCAAATTACTTTATTCAACAAGTGATCCACTTATTCTTCTAGTGTGTACCTAATTAATTTAAAGATACGTTTTGTAGCCTTTTAGTAATTAAGTATCATTCGTGATAAGATTGTTTTATTCTAAGTTATACTGTGACTGAATCGCTGGTGACATTGTTACATGCTAGTAAAAGTCCGCTTAATTATTCAAAATCGTATGTAAAATAACCTTCTATCATGCCCAGATCACGCAGTTATAGGCGTAGTAAAAAACGATCAAGAAGGGATCGTACAACTAGTGATACTGATAGTGACAGTAGTGTGTATCGAAATCAAAATTCTAAACGGAAAAGCCGCAGTCGTAGCCGAAATGTAGACCATAGACGAAAAAATAAAAACAGACGACGGGAGCGTTCGAGTCGTTCTCATAGACGTTCAAAAAGTAGGCTCGCTCGTTTGGAAATGACTCAAACGCCACCGTTGCCAATGTTAAAACCAATGTCAACCAACGAACTGTCAAATCCTAACTCTTGGGGACAAAATAATTTTACTTCATTTAATGTAGTGCCTGAGTTTGATCCTAGTGATTGCAGCCAGACAATAGAACGCTGGATCAATAAGGTTAACGAATGCGCTCAAATCTATTGTTGGAATGATCGACAAATCTGTCATTATGCCCTGCCAAAGTTAAATGGTTTAGCTAAAAAATGGTATCAAGGTTTGCCTTCAGTTTTGTTTACGTGGGCGGAGTGGACAGACAAATTAAAAATGGCATTTTTGTCAAACGAGAATTACGCAGATGTGTTTGCGAATATGCTGAGCTTACGTTGCCGGCTGGGTCAGCCATTAGAAAATTATTATTATGATAAAATGGCATTAATAAGTAAGTGTGAGGTAGGGGGCCGAAAGGCTGTTGATTGTCTACTTCAGGGCATTGACGATAAATTCATAAGGATGAGCGCTAGTGCATGCATGTTTACGGAACCTGAACATCTTTTAAATTACTTGCGTACAATCTCTCCTAAGGAGGTAAATAGTAATAATGTACGTTACAAAAATACAACTATAACTACCGCTTCAGCTAACAAAGCACCAAAGAATAATGATAATAAACAATTGCGTTGCTTTAATTGCAATGAGGTAGGACACATTAGTATCAAGTGTAACAAGCCATTGAAAAAGTGTACTTTCTGTTTTAAATTAGGACATGAAACCAAAGATTGTCAAAAAAAAACCAATTACAATACTGAAGACAAGAAACAGCTCGACTCAAATCAAAGTACAAACAAAGCGGTTCTGTGTATTAATAACATGAGTAATGAGAATGATAAATACTACAAAACTGTTTTAATTGACGGTAAGGAAATACAAGCATATATTGATTTTGGAAGCAAATGCACACTTGTGCGTGAGACTGAAGCTAAAGCAATATTTACAGATTGGGACAGCTGTAGTTCACCGGTTTTACAGGGTTTTGGTAATTCAACTGTCAAACCACTTGGAAAAAAATTGGTGGTGATAGAGATAGGCGGTGTTAGAGCAAAAATAGAGGTGTTAGTAGTTTCAGATCAGTATTTGCGCACACCAGTTTTGATTGGACAGAGTTTTACAGAAACACCAAATGTAATTGTTATTAAAACCAAGGACGATTTAATATTCATGCAAAAGCCTGAAATTACTAACGAACATACTAAAGTACGGTTGCTATTAGGTCATGAATTTGAAATAGCCCCTCACACAACTGCACCAGTTGATATCAAGGCGGAAGACAACTATACGGGTGGATTATTTATCCAGTACAGTAACAGAATGATAAACGGTGCTGAGTATGTGGTTCTGCCTGGTATATACAGTTTCAATAAAGGGAGTGGCTATCTTATATTGGCAAATTTATCAAACAAAAAGGTAACATTAAGTGAAAATGCGTTAGTAGCAAGGGGGTATAAGTTTGAAGAGATAGAAAATGAGTATGTAGGGATCACCACAGAGACCACTGAGTATGACGAGTTGCCATTAGAGGACATTAAAATAGGATCAGAGATCAGTGAGGAAGAGAGAGATAAATTTTATGCTTTACTAAGAGAATACAGGGACTGTTTTGCATTAAATCTAAAGGAGCTAGGTGCAACTAATTTGAACCAAAATGAATATCACATTAATGGACAATGTACCAATAGTACATAACCCATATCGTATGTCACTTGTAGAACGCGAACAGCTGTCTAAAATAATTGATGATTTACTATCAAATGACATCATTAGGGAAAGCATGTCTCCATATTCGAGTCCTGTGATTTTAGTGAAAAAGAAAAATGGTGATAAACGCTTGTGTGTCGATTACAGGGCTCTGAATAGGAAGACACTAAAAGATAAGTACCCACTTCCTCGCATTGAGGACCAGTTAGATAGGTTGGGAGGTAATTCTTATTTTACAAGTTTAGACTTGGCTTCCGGATACTACCAGGTACCGATGGATGAGGAAAGTCGCCACCTCACAGCATTCGTGACCCCAGATGGTTTGTTTGAATTCAATCGGATGCCGTTTGGGTTAGCAAACGCTCCCAGTGTCTTCCAAAGAACCATTAATGCTATGTTGAGAGGTTTCGGACAAAACCTGGCTCTTGCCTACATGGACGATTTGTTGGTTACATCAACATCCGTGACCGAGGGTTTGGACAAATTAGAAAAAGTTTTCCAGTTACTAAGATCTGCTAAGCTTACCTTAAATTTAAAGAAGTGCCATTTTTTTCAGAAACAAATAAACTATCTAGGTTATGATATAAGCGCGGAGGGAATACGACCTGGGATGGGGAAAATCAAAGCAGTAGCGGATTTTCCAGTACCAACAAATGTTCATGAGGTACGCCAATTTGTTGGGCTGACGAGCTATTTCAGGCGATTTATTAGAAATTTTTCTGTAATAGCCAGACCATTAACGTCACTTACTAAGAAAGACATGGGTTGGCAGTTTGGTGAGTCGGAAATGACTGCGTTTAACGAACTGAAGCAAAGGTTGACTAGTCGTCCAGTTCTTGCGTTGTATGATCCTGACGCCGAAGTAGAGATCCATACAGACGCTAGCAAACTAGGTATTGGTGCTATATTGATGCAACGACATCCGACTTCCGGTTTGCAACCTCTATCGTACTATAGTCGCCAAACTACTTCAGATGAGAGTAAGTTACATTCGTATGAGCTAGAAACACTAGCTGTGGTTAGTGCGTTAGAACGATTCAGAGTGTATGTACTGGGCAAGACTTTCAAGGTCATTACAGACTGCATTGCTATACGCAGTACGATGACCAAAAGGGATCTGATCCCTAGAGTTGCTCGTTGGTATATATCAATGCAGGAATACGACTTAGTAATAGAACATAGAGAAGGGTCAAAAATGCTTCATGTGGATGCACTCTCAAGAAATCCAATTCTGGTACAGTCACGGCCACGGGAACTTACAGATACTTTAGATATATTAGCGATTGAAGAAGATGCGTGGTTGCAAACGGTACAAGAACAAGATTCTGAACTTCAACGCATAATTAGTATCCTTAAAGACGATAATACAAAAGACATCATAGAAATTCACAAAAATTATGTTATCAAAAATGGTCGTTTGTATCGCCTCGTGGATAAAAACGGAGAGGTAAATCTTAAATGGGTGGTTCCCAAATCAGCGAGATGGCAAATCGTTCGTATGAATCATGACAACGTGGGACATGTCGGATTTGATAAAACTTACGAAAGGGTTAGTCGTGTGTACTGGTTCCAAAAGATGAGGCGTTTCATTAAAAAATACTGTCAGGCATGCTTGAATTGTGCTCATAATAAAATTCCATCAGGGCCTAAAGAAGGTTTGCTTCATCCTATACCTAAAGTAAGCAAACCTTTCGATACGTTACATACTGACCACTGTGGACCATTTCCCTTGAGTAAAGCCAAAAACTGTCACATTCTTTGCATAATAGACGCATTTACTAAGTTCATTTATATTAAAGCTGTCAAGGACGTAAAAACTAGAACTACCATCAAAGTGTTTACCGAATATTTTTCGATATTTGGGGTTCCGCGACGCATCATATCTGATAGAGGTACTAGTTTCACTAGTAAAGAATTTGGCGTGTTTTTAAGTGAAAAGGGGATCAAGCACGTCTTAAATGCCGTGGCCACACCTAGAGCCAATGGCCAAATTGAAAGATACAACCGCACGATTGTCGATGCATTAACAGCTGTTAATCACGAAAAACCGGATAATCTGTGGGATCTGGCTGTTCCTGAAGTGCAGTGGTCCTTAAACAATACTGTTAATAAGTCAACAGGCTATACACCGGCGGAGGTCCTATTTGGTGTGAGAACGACTGGCTCCTCAGATAGCTTTATGAATCCGGTGGTAGCGGAAAGTGAAATACCACAGAACGTCGAAAAGATTAGAGACGATGTAGAACAGAAAGTAAAGGAGAGCCAACTAAAACAAAAGGAGCGTTATGACAAAACGCGTAAGGTTCCTAGGGAATACAAGTTAGGTGATTTAGTTCGCGTTGAGCGAGAACCCCGTTCTGAACAGGGACAGAGCCGGAAATTGTTGCAAAAGTGTGGTGGACCTTACAGAATATCTAAGGTTTTAGGGAATGATCGCTACGAGGTAGAAGATACTCCTATCACTCGTAAAGACTCTAATAAATTTTATAGGGGTGTTTACGCTGTAGATAAGTTGCACCCGTGGCTTGTATTTAGCAGTGACGTTGTTTCTAGCGATTCAAATTAATTAAGAGATGCAATAGAGAATTGACAGTTACATATTGATTTAAATAAAATAGCGAGGTAATATCCCATTGATTAGACAACAGTTATTATTGTTAATTAATATGAAAGTGAATTAAGTTTGATAGTCTGTAAAAACAAAAAAAAAGGGAGATTTATTATATAACATATTAAGAAAATAAGCGATATTATCATCATAAAGAAAAAAAAAAAAAGAGTAAGTGAAATATATTAAACGAGAGAAAAAAAAAGTATGTGATAAATGGGATTTGTTTTATATATGAGCGAATTTTAAATAAGTGAATACTTGTGATGCTGTAGTTTTAAGAGTGAGTCATTGCAGATGAATACTTGTGATGATGTAGTTTTAAGAGTGAGTCATTACAGGTGAATACTTGTGATGATGTAGTTTTAAGAGTGAGTCATCGCAGGTGAATACTTGTGATGATGTAGTTTTTAAGAGTGAGTCATTGCGGGTGAATACTTGTGATGATGTAGTTTTTAAGAGTGAGTCATTGCAGGTGAATACTTGTGATGATGTAGTTTTTAAGAGTGAGTCATTGCAGGTGAATACTTGTGATGATGTAGTTTTAAGAACTTCACAACTTATGATGATGTTATTATTAACTAGTACTTAGTTCCTTCAATTGTGATTATAGAAATGATTATTATTGTATTTTCTTGTGACTGCAACTTTATCATTTTGGCTATATTGTATTTAGATTAAAGATTCCAAACGCGAGGTCGCGTTTTGGCGTCAGAATTAGCCGAATGTTAGAAATTTCTATATTTTCTCATATAATAATACTCTATCAATGTCGCCAAAGCGGATCCTTGTTATTATTATTATAATATATATAGCTCGATACCCACTCACTCACTCACTGACTGACATGCTGTTTTGGAGAACCCACGAGGGGTGGGGTGGAACTGTATACGTCGTCGTATCCAAAATGCCGCCACGACCCCAGGAAAAATACGAAATCGACCTGAATGTGGAAAGTGACCTGACTCAAGTAGCGGCTCTCTGCAACGGCTCGACCTACCGAGTTTGCCCGAAACTAAAGTCGCTCAGAACAGCCAGCCAATGGGTGAGCCGATCAAAGTTTTTTCAAAATGGCGAAAACAAGATGGCCGCCATACAAAATTGAAACGCGATTATCTCGCAAACTAATCGAGATTGATGACAGGTGCTCGACCAAATGTCATTCAGGGTGGCAGGGGTAATCTATCGGGATATTTTTTTTTCCAAGATGGCGGATTCAAAATGGCGGCCATTTTCTTTTTTGCTCTGATTCGATTGAAATTTTGCATCCAGGGCTCTTGAGGGCCACTGAATCAAACGCCGTAATTGGTTTTCCGATTTTTCAATTTTCCAAGATGTCCGCCATACGATGGAAAATCTGGCTCACTGACATGCTCTTTTGAAGAACCCATGAAGGGTGGGGTACAACTCTCTACAACATCGCATCAGACATGCCGCTTCGACCACTAAAAAAGTATGAAATTGACCTGAATGTGGAAATTGACCTGACACATGGGTAGTTCTCCGCGACGACTTGACCTACCGAGTTTGCCCGGAAATAAAGTCGCTCAGAACAGCCAGCCAATGGGTAAGCCGGTGAAAGTTTTTCAAAATGGCGAAAACAAGATGGCCGCCATACAAAATTGAAAAGCGAATATCTCAGAGGCCAGTCTAGATAGATACAAGGTGCTTTAACTATTGTTGTTCAAAATAGAAAGGGTAATCTAATGAAGCAAATTTTTTTTCCAAGATGGCGGATTCAAAATGGCGGCGAAATTTTTTTTGATTGATTCGATTAAAATTTTGCATCCAGGGCTCTAGAAGACCATAATATTCAACGCCATAATTATTTTTTCGATTTCTTAATTTTCCAAGATGGCGGCCATATAATGTTATGTCTGACTCACTGACTTACTGTTGTTTTGTAGCAGCCTTTAGAGGTTGGGTTCGATTCTATACACCATCGCATCAAAAATGCCGCCACGATAAACAAAAAAATATAAAACCGACCTGAACTTGGAAACTGACCCGACACATGGGGTAGCTCTATGTATCGACTTGACCTACCGAGTTTGCCCGGAACTAAAGTCGCTCAGAACAGCCAACCAATGGGAGAGCCGGTCAAAGTTTTTTCAAAATGGCGAAAACAAGATGGCCGCCATACAAAATTGATTGTTGGTTAGTTTGGTAGTTTGATAAGTTGATAGTTGGTTAGTTTGATAGTTTGATACTTGGTTAGTTGATTAGTTTGGTAGTTTGATAGTTGGTTAGTTGGTTAGTCTGGTAGTTAGATAGTTGGTTAGTTAATTAGTTTGGTAGTTTGGTAGTTTGATAGTTTGATACTTGGTTAGTTTGTTAGTTGGTTGGTTGATTGGTTGGTTGGTTGGTTGGTTAGTTGGTTAGTTTGTTGGTTGGTTGGTTGGTTGGTTGGTTGGTTGGTTGGTTGGTTGGTTGGTTGGTTGGTTGGTTGGTTGGTTGGTTGGTTATTTGGTTAGTTGGTATGTTGGTAGGTTGGTTGGTTAGTTGGTAAGTTTGTTAGTTTGTTGGCTGGTTAGTTTGGTAGTTTGTTGGTTGGTTAGTTTGGTAGTTTGATAGTTGGTTAGTTAATTAGTTTGGTAGTTTGATAGTTTAATACTTGGTTAGTTTGTTAGTTGGTTGGTTTGTTAGTTGGTTAGTTGGTTAGTTTGTTGGTTGGTTGGTTGGTTTGTTGGTTGGTTGGTTGGTTAGTTGGTTAGTTTGATAGTTTGATACTTGGTTAGTTGGTTAGTTTGATAGTTTGATACTTGGTTAATTGGTTAGTTTGGTAGTTTGATAGTTTGACAGTTGGTTAGTTTGATAGTTTGATACTTGGTTAGTTGGTTAGTTTGGTAGTTTGATAGTTGGTTAGTTGGTAAGTTTGGTAGTTTGATAGTTTGATAATTGGTTAGTTTGGTAGTTTGATAGTTTGATACTTGGTTAGTTTGATAGTTGGTTAGTTGATTGGTTAGTTGGTAGGTAAGTTGGTTAGTTTGTTGGTTGGTTGGTTGGTTGGTTGGTTGGTTTGTTAGTTGGTTAGTTGGTTAGTTTGTTGGTTGGTTGGTTGGTTTGTTGGTTGGTTGGTTGGTTAGTTGGTTAGTTTGATAGTTTGATACTTGGTTAGTTGGTTAGTTTGATAGTTTGATACTTGGTTAGTTGGTTAGTTGGTTAGTTTGGTAGTTTGATAGTTGGTTAGTTGATTAGTTTGGTAGTTTGATAGTTGGTTAGTTTGGTAGTTTGATAGTTTGATACTTGGTTAGTTGGTTAGTTTGGTAGTTTGATACTTGGTTAGTTGGTTAGTTTGGTAGTTTGATAGTTGGTTATTTGGTTAGTTTGGTAGTTTGATAGTTTGTTGGTTGGTTAGTTGGTTAGTTTGTTGGTTGGTTGGTTGGTTGGTTGGTTGGTTGGTTGGTTGGTTGGTTGGTTGGTTGGTTAATTGGTTGGTTGGTTGGTTGGTTGGTTGGTTGGTTGGTTGGTTGGTTGGTTGGTTGGTTGGTTGGTTGGTTGGTTGGTTGGTTGGTTGGTTGGTTGGTTGGTTGGTTGGTTGGTTGGTTGGTTGGTTGGTTGGTTGGTTTGTTAGTTGGTTAGTTGGTTAGTTTGTTGGTTGGTTGGTTGGTTTGTTGGTTGGTTGGTTGGTTAGTTGGTTAGTTTGATAGTTTGATACTTGGTTAGTTGGTTAGTTTGATAGTTTGATACTTGGTTAGTTGGTTAGTTGGTTAGTTTGGTAGTTTGATAGTTGGTTAGTTGATTAGTTTGGTAGTTTGATAGTTGGTTAGTTTGGTAGTTTGATAGTTTGATACTTGGTTAGTTGGTTAGTTTGGTAGTTTGATACTTGGTTAGTTGGTTAGTTTGGTAGTTTGATAGTTGGTTATTTGGTTAGTTTGGTAGTTTGATAGTTTGTTGGTTGGTTAGTTGGTTAGTTTGTTGGTTGGTTGGTTGGTTGGTTGGTTGGTTGGTTGGTTGGTTGGTTGGTTGGTTGGTTAATTGGTTGGTTGGTTGGTTGGTTGGTTGGTTGGTTGGTTGGTTGGTTGGTTGGTTGGTTGGTTGGTTGGTTGGTTGGTTGGTTGGTTGGTTGGTTGGTTGGTTGGTTGGTTGGTTGGTTGGTTGGTTGGTTGGTTGGTTGGTTGGTTGGTTGGTTGGTTGGTTGGTTGGTTGGTTGGTTGGTTGGTTGGTTGGTTGGTTGGTTTGTTGGTTGGTTAGTTGGTTGGTTGGTTGGTTGAATGGTTGGTTAGTTATTTGGTTAGCTGGTTTGTTGGTTGGTTGGTTGGTTAGTTGGTTAGTTTGTTAGTTTGTTGGTTGGTTAGTTGGTTAGTTTGAAAGTTGGTTAGTTTTGTAGTTTGATAGTTTGATAGTACGTTAGTTGGTTAGTTTGGTAGTTTGATAGTTTGATACTTGGTTAGTTGGTTAGTTTGGTAGTTTGATAGTTCGATAGTTGGTTAGTTTCATAGTTTAATACTTGGTTAGTTGGTTAGTTTGGTAGTTTGATAGTTGGTTAGTTTGGTAGTTTGATAGTTTGATACTTGGTTAGTTGGTTAGTTTGGTAGTTTGATAGTTTGATACTTGGTTAGTTGGTTAGTTGGTTAGTTTGGTAGTTTGATAGTTGGTTAGTTGATTAGTTTGGTAGTTTGATAGTTGGTTAGTTGGTTAGTTTGGTAGTTTGATAGTTTGATACTTGGTTAGTTGGTTAGTTTGGTAGTTTGATACTTGGTTAGTTGGTTAGTTTGGTAGTTTGATAGTTGGTTATTTGGTTAGTTTGGTAGTTTGATAGTTTGTTAGTTGGTTAGTTGGTTGATTGGTTGGTTGGTTATTTGGTTAGTTGGTTTGTTGGTTGGTTAGTTGGTTAGTTTGTTAGTTTGTTAAATTGTTGGTTGGTTAGTTGGTTAGTTTGATAGTTGGTTAGTTTGGTAGTTTGATAGTTTGATAGTTGGTTAGTTGGTTAGTTGGTTAGTTTGGTAGTTTAATAGTTTGATACTTGGTTAGTTGGTTAGTTTGGTAGTTTTAAAGTTTGACAGTTGGTTAGTTGGTTGGTTGGTTAGTTTGTTTGTTGGTTAGTTGGACAGTTGGTTAGTTGCTTAGTTTGTTAGTTTGATAATTGGTTAGGATATTAAAAAAAACATGGTGGCAGGGAACCCTCCGCGGGCCCCTCGGGGCCCGCGGCCCCCACCCAAAATACTAGTTATAATATATATAGCTCGATACCCACTCACTCACTCACTGACTGACATGCTGTTTTGGAGAACCCACGAGGGGTGGGGTGGAACTGTATACGTCGTCGTATCCAAAATGCCGCCACGACCCCAGGAAAAATACGAAATCGACCTGAATGTGGAAAGTAACCTGACACATGGGGTAGCTCTCTGTAACGACTTTACCTACCGAGTTTGCCCGAAACCAAAGTGGCTCAGAACAGCCAGCCAATGGGTGAGCCGGTCAAAGTTTTTTCAAAATGGCGAAAACAAGATGGCCGCCATACAAAATTGAAACGCGATTATCTCGCAAACCAGTCGAGATTGATGACAGGTGCTCGACCAAATGTCATTCAGGGTGGGAGGGGTAATCTATCGGGATATTTTTTTTTCCAAGATGGCGGATTCAAAATGGCGGCCATTTTCTTTTTTGCTCTGATTCGATTGAAATTTTGCATCCAGGGCTCTTGAGGGCCACTGAATCAAACGCCGTAATTGGTTTTCCGATTTTTCAATTTTCCAAGATGGCCGCCATACGATGGAAAATCTGGCTCACTGACATGCTGTTTTGAAGAACCCATGAAGGGTGGGGTACAACTCTCTACAACATCGCATCAGAAATGCCGCCTCGACCACTAAAAAAGTATGAAATTGACCTGAATGTGGAAATTGACCTGACACATGGGTAGTTCTCCGCGACGACTTGACCTACCGAGTTTGCCCGGAACTAAAGTCGCTCAGAACAGCCAGCCAATGGGTAAGCCGGTGAAAGTTTTTCAAAATGGCGAAAACAAGATGGCCGCCATACAAAATTGAAAAGCGAATATCTCAGAGGCCAGTCTAGATAGATACAAGGTGCTTGAACTAATGTTGTTCAAAATAGAAAGGGTAATCTAATGAAGCAAATTTTTTTTTTCCAAGATGGCGGATTCAAAATGGCGGCGAAATTTTTTTTGATTGATTCGATTGAAATTTTGCATCCAGGGCTCTTAAAGGGTACAATATTCAACGCCATAATTATTTTTTCGAATTCTCAATTTTCCAAGATGGCGGCCATACAATGTTATGTCTGACCTTAGAGGTTGGGTTCGACTCTATACACCATCACATCAGAAATGCCGCCACGACCAACAAAAAAATACATAATCGACCTGAACTTGGAAACTGACCCGACACATGAGGTAGCTCTCTGTAACGAGTTGACCTACCGAGTTTGCCCGGAACTAAAGTCGCTCAGAACAGCCAACCAATGGGTGAGCCGGTCAAAGTTTTTTCAAAATGGCGAAAACAAGATGGCCGCCATACAAAATTGATTGTTGGTTAGTTTGGTAGTTTGATAAGTTGATAGTTGGTTAGTTGTTTAGTTTGGTAGTTTGATAGTTGGTTAGTTTGTTAGTTGGTTGGTTGATTGGTTGGTTGGTTAGTTGGTTAGTTTGTTGGTTGGTTGGTTGGTTGGTTGGTTGGTTAGTTTGTTGGTTGGTTGGTTGGTTAGTTGGTTAGTTTGTTAGTTGGTTGGTTGGTTGGTTGGTTAGTTGGTTGGTTGAATGGTTGATTGGTTGGTTGGTTATTTGGTTAGTTTGTTAGTTGGTTGGTTGATTGGTTGTTGGTTAGTTGGTTAGTTTGTTGGTTGGTTAGTTGGTTGGTTGGTTGGTTGATTGGTTGGTTGGTTATTTAGTTAGTTGGTTTGTTGGTTGGTTGGTTGGTTAGTTGGTTAGTTTGTTAGTTTGTTGGTTGGTTAGTTGGTTAGTTTGATAGTTGGTTAATTGGTTAGTTTGGTAGTTTGATAGTTTGATAGTTGGTTAGTTTGATAGTTTGATACTTGGTTAGTTGATTAGTTTGATAGTTTGATAGTTGGTTAGTTGGTTAGTTTGGTAGTTTGATAGTTTGATACTTGGTTAGTTTGGTAGTTTGATAGTTTGATACTTGGTTAGTTTGATTGTTTGATAGTTTGATACTTGGTTAGTTTGTTAGTTGGTTGGTTGATTGGTTGCTTGGTTGGTTGATTGGTTGGTTGGTTGGTTAGTTGGTTAGTTTGTTGGTTGGTTGGTTGGTTGGTTGGTTGGTTGGTTGGTTGGTTGGTTGGTTGGTTGGTTGGTTGGTTGGTTGGTTGGTTGGTTGGTTGTTTGGTTGGTTAGTTGGTTGGTTGGTTATTTATTTGGTTAGTTGTTTTGTTGGTTGGTTGGTTGGTTGGTTAGTTGGTTAGTTTGTTAGTTTGTTGGTTGGTTAGTTGGTTAGTTTGAAAGTTGGTTAGTTTTGTAGTTTGATAGTTTGATACTTGGTTAGTTGGTTAGTTTGGTAGTTTGATAGTTGGTTAGTTGGTTAGTTTGGTAGTTTGATAGTTTGATACTTGGTTAGTTGGTTAGTTTGGTAGTTTGATAGTTTAATAGTTGGTTAGTTATTAGTTTGATAGTTTGACACTCGGTTAGTTTGATAGTTTGATACTTGGTTAGTTGGTTAGTTTGGTAGTTTGATAGTTGGTTAGTTGGTTAGTTTGGTAGTTTAATAGTTTGATACTTGGTTAGTTGGTTAGTTTGGTAGTTTGATAGTTGGTTAGTTGGTTAGTTTGGTAGTTTGATAGTTGGTTAGTTGGTTAGTTTGGTAGTTTGATAGTTGGTTAGTTGGTTAGTTTGATAGTTTGATAGTTTGATACTTGGTTAGTTGTTTAGTTTGGTAGTTTGATAGTTGGTTAGTTTGTTAGTTGGTTGGTTGATTGGTTGGTTGGTTAGTTGGTTAGTTTGTTGGTTGGTTGGTTGGTTGGTTGGTTGGTTAGTTTGTTGGTTGGTTGGTTGGTTAGTTGGTTAGTTTGTTAGTTGGTTGGTTGTTGGTTAGTTGGTTAGTTTGTTGGTTGGTTAGTTGGTTGGTTGGTTGATTGATTGGTTGGTTGGTTATTTAGTTAGTTGGTTTGTTGGTTGGTTGGTTGGTTAGTTTGTTAGTATGTTGATTGGTTAGTTTGATAGTTGGTTAATTGGTTAGTTTGGTAGTTTGATAGTTTGATAGTTGGTTAGTTTGATAGTTTGATAGTTTGATACTTGGTTAGTTTGATTGTTTGATAGTTTGATACTTGGTTAGTTTGTTAGTTGGTTGGTTGATTGGTTGTTTGGTTGGTTAGTTGGTTGGTTGGTTGATTGGTTGGTTGGTTCGTTAGTTGGTTAGTTTGTTGGTTGGTTGGTTGGTTGGTTGGTTGGTTGGTTGGTTGGTTGGTTGGTTAGTTGGTTGGTTGGTTGGTTGGTTGGTAGGTTAGTTATTTGGTTAGTTGGTTTGTTGGTTGGTTGGTTGGTTGGTTGGTTGGTTAGTTGGTTAGTTTGTTAGTTTGTTAGTTTGTTAGTTGGTTAGTTGGTTAGTTTGAAAGGTTAGTTTGGTAGTTTGATAGTTTGATACTTGGTTAGTTGGTTAGTTTGGTAGTTTGATAGTTTGATAGTTGGTTAGTTTGGTAGTTTGATAGTTTGACACTTGGTTAGTTTGATAGTTTGATACTTGGTTAGTTGGTTAGTTTGGTAGTTTGATAGTTGGTTAGTTGGTTAGTTTGGTAGTTTAATAGTTTGATACTTGGTTAGTTGGTTAGTTTGGTAGTTTGATAGTTGGTTAGTTGGTTAGTTTGGTAGTTTGATAATTGGTTAGTTGGTTAGTTTGGTAGTTTGATAGTTTGATACTTGGTTAGGTGGTTAGTTTGTTGGTTTGATACTTGGTTAGTTGGTTAGTTTGGTAGTTTGATAGTTGGTTAGTTGGTTAGTTTGGTAGTTTGATTGTTGGTTAGTTGGTTAGTTTGGTAGTTTGATTGTTGGTTAGTAGGTTAGTTTGGTAGTTAGATAGTTTGATACTTGGTTAGTTGGTTAGTTTGGTAGTTTGATACTTGGTTAGTTGGTTAGTTTGGTAGTTTGATAGTTGGTTAGTTGGTTAGTTTGGTAGTTTGATAGTTTGATACTTGGTTAGTTGGTTAGTTCCGTAGTTTGATAGTTGGTTAGTTTGGTAGTTTAATAGTTTGATACTTGGTTAGTTGGTTAGTTTGGTAGTTTGATAGTTGGTTAGTTGGTTAGTTGGTTAGTTTGTTGGTTGGTTGGTTGGTTGGTTGGTTGGTTGGTTGGTTGGTTAGTTGGTTTATTGGTTGGTTGGTTGGTTGGTTGGTTGGTTGGTTGATTGGTTGGTTGGTTATTTGGTTAGTTGGTTATTTGGTTAGTTTGTTAGTTTGTTGGTTGGTTGGTTGGTTGGTTGGTTGGTTGGTTGATTGGTTGGTTGGTTATTTGGTTAGTTGGTTTGTTGGTTGGTTGGTTGGTTGGTTGGTTAAATGGTTAGTTGGTTAGTTTGATAGTTTGATACTTGGTTAATTGGTTAGTTTGGTAGTTTGATAGTTTGATAGTTTGATACTTAGTTGGTTAGTTTGGTAGTTTGATAGTTGGTTAGTTGGTTAGTTTGGTAGTTTGATAGTTTGATTCTTGGTTAGTTGGTTAGTTTGGTAGTTTGATAGTTTGATAGTTGGTTAGTTGGTTAGTTTGGTAGTTTGATAGTTTGATACTTGGTTAGTTGGTTAGTTTGGTAGTTTGATACTTGGTTAGTTGGTTAGTTTGGTAGTTTGATATTTGGTTAGTTGGTTAGTTTGGTAGTTTGATAGTTGGTTAGTGGGTTAGTTTGGTAGTTTGATAGTTTGATACTTGGTTAGTTTGGTAGTTTGATAGTTTGATACTTGGTTAGTTTGTTAGTTGGTTAGTTGATTGGTTAGTTGGTTGGTTAGTTTTTTGGTTGGTTGGTTGGTTGGTTAGTTGGTTTGTTGGTTGGTTAGTTGGTTGGTTGGTTGGTTGGTTGGTTGGTTGGTTGGTTTGTTGGTTGATTGGTTGGTTATTTGGTTAGTTGGTTTGTTGGTTGGTTAGTTGGTTAGTTTGTTAGTTTGTTAAATTGTTGGTTGGTTAGTTGGTTAGTTTGATAGTTGGTTAGTTTGGTAGTTTGTTAGTTGGTTAGTTGGTTAGTTTGGTAGTTTGATAGTTTGATACTTGGTTAGTTGGTTTGTTTGGTAGTTTGATAGTTGGTTAGTTGGTTAGTTTGGTAGTTTGATAGTTTTTTAGTTGGTTAGTTTGTTAGTTGGTTGGTTGATTGGTTAGTTGGTTTGTTGGTTGGTTAGTTGGTTAGTTTGTTAGTTTGTTAAATTGTTGGTTGGTTAGTTGGTTAGTTTGATAGTTGGTTAGTTTGGTAGTTTGTTAGTTGGTTAGTTGGTTAGTTTGGTAGTTTGATAGTTTGATACTTGGTTAGTTGGTTTGTTTGGTAGTTTGATAGTTGGTTAGTTGGTTAGTTTGGTAGTTTGATAGTTTTTTAGTTGGTTAGTTTGTTAGTTGGTTGGTTGATTGGTTGGTTGGTTAGTTGGTTAGTTTGTCGGTTGGTTGGTTGGTTGGTTGGTTGGTTGGTTGATTGGTTATTTGGTTAGTTTATAAGTTGGTTGGTTAATTAGTAGCTTAGTTTGTTAGTTTGATAATTGGTTAGGTTAAGGATATTAAAAAAAAACATAAAAAAACAGCCAGCCAATGGGTGAGCCGGTCAAAATCTTTTCAAAATGGCGAAAACAAGATGGCCGCCATACAAAATTGAAACGCGATTATCTCGCAAACCAGTCGAGATGGATGACAGGTGCTCGACCAAATGTCATTCAGGGTGGGAGGGGTAATCTATCGGGATATATTTTTTTTCAAGATGGCGGATTCAAAATGGCGGCGTTTTTTTTTTTTACTCTGATCCTATTGAAATTTTGCATCCAGGGCTCTCGAGGGCCACTGAATCAAACGCCGTAATTAGTTTTTCGATTTTTCAATTTTCCAAGATGGCCGCCATACGATGGAAAATCTGGCTCACTGACATGCTGTTTTGAAGAACCCATGAAGGGTGGGGTACAACTCTCTACAACATCGCATCAGAAATGCCGCCTCGACCACTAAAAAAGTATGAAATTGACCTGAATGTGGAAATTGACCTGACACATGGGTAGTTCTCCGCGACGACTTGACCTACCGAGTTTGCCCGGAACTAAAGTCGCTCAGAACAGCCAGCCAATGGGTAAGCCGGTCAAAGTTTTTCAAAATGGCGAAAACAAGATGGCCGCCATACAAAATTGAAAAGCGAATATCTCAGAGGCCAGTCTAGATAGATACAAGGTGCTTGAACTAATGTTGTTCAAAATAGAAAGGGTAATCTAATGAAGCAAATTTTTTTTTTCCAAGATGGCGGATTCAAAATGGCGGCGAAATTTTTTTTGATTGATTCGATTGAAATTTTGCATCCAGGGCTCTTAAAGGGTACAATATTCAACGCCATAATTATTTTTTCGAATTCTCAATTTTCCAAGATGGCGGCCATACAATGTTATGTCTGACCTTAGAGGTTGGGTTCGACTCTATACACCATCACATCAGAAATGCCGCCACGACCAACAAAAAAATACATAATCGACCTGAACTTGGAAACTGACCCGACACATGAGGTAGCTCTCTGTAACGAGTTGACCTACCGAGTTTGCCCGGAACTAAAGTCGCTCAGAACAGCCAACCAATGGGTGAGCCGGTCAAAGTTTTTTCAAAATGGCGAAAACAAGATGGCCGCCATACAAAATTGATTGTTGGTTAGTTTGGTAGTTTGATAAGTTGATAGTTGGTTAGTTGTTTAGTTTGGTAGTTTGATAGTTGGTTAGTTTGTTAGTTGGTTGGTTGATTGGTTGGTTGGTTAGTTGGTTAGTTTGTTGGTTGGTTGGTTGGTTGGTTGGTTGGTTAGTTTGTTGGTTGGTTGGTTGGTTAGTTGGTTAGTTTGTTAGTTGGTTGGTTGGTTGGTTGGTTAGTTGGTTGGTTGGTTGGTTGATTGGTTGGTTGGTTATTTAGTTAGTTGGTTTGTTGGTTGGTTGGTTGGTTAGTTGGTTAGTTTGTTAGTTTGTTGGTTGGTTAGTTGGTTAGTTTGATAGTTGGTTAATTGGTTAGTTTGTTAGTTTGATAGTTTGATAGTTGGTTAGTTTGATAGTTTGATACTTGGTTAGTTGATTAGTTTGATAGTTTGATAGTTGGTTAGTTGGTTAGTTTGGTAGTTTGATAGTTTGATACTTGGTTAGTTTGGTAGTTTGATAGTTTGATACTTGGTTAGTTTGATTGTTTGATAGTTTGATACTTGGTTAGTTTGTTAGTTGGTTGGTTGATTGGTTGGTTGGTTGGTTGATTGGTTGGTTGGTTGGTTAGTTGGTTAGTTTGTTGGTTGGTTGGTTGGTTGGTTGGTTGGTTGGTTGGTTGGTTGGTTGGTTGGTTGGTTGGTTGGTTGGTTGGTTGGTTGGTTGTTTGGTTGGTTAGTTGGTTGGTTGGTTAGTTATTCGGTTAGTTGTTTTGTTGGTTGGTTGGTTGGTTGGTTAGTTGGTTAGTTTGTTAGTTTGTTTGTTGGTTAGTTGGTTAGTTTGAAAGTTGGTTAGTTTTGTAGTTTGATAGTTTGATACTTGGTTAGTTGGTTAGTTTGGTAGTTTGATAGTTGGTTAGTTGGTTAGTTTGGTAGTTTGATAGTTTGATACTTGGTTAGTTTGGTAGTTTGATAGTTTAATAGTTGGTTAGTTATTAGTTTGATAGTTTGACACTCGGTTAGTTTGATAGTTTGATACTTGGTTAGTTGGTTAGTTTGGTAGTTTGATACTTGGTTAGTTGGTTAGTTTGGTAGTTTGATAGTTTGATACTTGGTTAGTTGGTTAGTTTGGTAGTTTGATACTTGGTTGGTTGGTTAGTTGGTTAGTTTGTTGGTTGGTTGGTTGGTTGGTTGGTTGGTTGGTTGGTTTGTTGGTTGGTTGGTTGGTTGGTTGATTGGTTGGTTTGTTATTTGGTTAGTTTGTTAGTTGGTTAGTTTGTTGGTTGGTTGATTGGTTGGTTGGTTGGTTGGTTGGTTGGCTGGTTGGTTGGTTATTTGGTTAGTTGGTTTGTTGGTTGGTTGGTTGGTTAGTTGGTTAGTTTGATACTTGGTTAATTGGTTAGTTTGGTAGTTTGATAGTTTGATAGTTGGTTAGTTTCATAGTTTAATACTTGGTTAGTTGGTTAGTTTGGTAGTTTGATAGTTGGTTAGTTGGTTAGTTTGGTAGTTTGATAGTTTGATAGTTGGTTAGTTTGGTAGTTTGATAGTTTGATACTTGGTTAGTTTGACAGTTCGATAGTTGGTTAGTTTGGTAGTTTGATAGTTGGTTAGTTGATTAGTTTGGTAGTTTGATAGTTGGTTAGTTGGTTAGTTTGGTAGTTTGATAGTTTGATACTTGGTTAGTTGGTTAGTTTGGTAGTTTGATACTTGGTTAGTTGGTTAGTTTGGTAGTTTGATACTTGGTTATTTGGTTAGTTTGGTAGTTTGATAGTTTGTTAGTTGGTTAGTTTGTTAGTTGGTTGGTTGATTGGTTGGTTGGTTAGTTGGTTAGTTTGTTGGTTGGTTGGTTGGTAGGTTGGTTGGTTGGTTGGTTGATTGGTTGGTTGGTTATTTGGTTAGTTGGTTTGTTGGTTGGTTAGTTGGTTAGTTTGTTAGTTTGTTAAATTGTTGGTTGGTTAGTTGGTTAGTTTGATAGTTGGTTAGTTTAATAGTTTGATACTTGGTTAGTTTGGTAGTTTTAAAGTTTGACAGTTGGTTAGTTTGTTTGTTGGTTAGTTGGTTGGTTGGTTAGTTTGTTTGTTGGTTAGTTGGACAGTTGGTTAGTTGCTTAGTTTGTTAGTTTGATAATTGGTTAGGATATTAAAAAAACATGGTGGCAGGGAACCCTCCGCGGGCCCCTCGGGGCCCGCGGCCCCCACCCAAAATACTAGTTATTATAATATATATAGCTCGATACCCACTCACTCACTCACTGACTGACATGCTGTTTTGGAGAACCCACGAGGGGTGGGGTGGAACTGTATACGTCGTCGTATCCAAAATGCCGCCACGACCCCAGGAAAAATACGAAATCGACCTGAATGTGGAAAGTGACCTGACTCAAGTAGCGGCTCTCTGCAACGGCTCGACCTACCGAGTTTGCCCGAAACTAAAGTCGCTCAGAACAGCCAGCCAATGGGTGAGCCGATCAAAGTTTTTTCAAAATGGCGAAAACAAGATGGCCGCCATACAAAATTGAAACGCGATTATCTCGCAAACTAATCGAGATTGATGACAGGTGCTCGACCAAATGTCATTCAGGGTGGCAGGGGTAATCTATCGGGATATTTTTTTTTCCAAGATGGCGGATTCAAAATGGCGGCCATTTTCTTTTTTGCTCTGATTCGATTGAAATTTTGCATCCAGGGCTCTTGAGGGCCACTGAATCAAACGCCGTAATTGGTTTTCCGATTTTTCAATTTTCCAAGATGTCCGCCATACGATGGAAAATCTGGCTCACTGACATGCTCTTTTGAAGAACCCATGAAGGGTGGGGTACAACTCTCTACAACATCGCATCAGACATGCCGCTTCGACCACTAAAAAAGTATGAAATTGACCTGAATGTGGAAATTGACCTGACACATGGGTAGTTCTCCGCGACGACTTGACCTACCGAGTTTGCCCGGAAATAAAGTCGCTCAGAACAGCCAGCCAATGGGTAAGCCGGTGAAAGTTTTTCAAAATGGCGAAAACAAGATGGCCGCCATACAAAATTGAAAAGCGAATATCTCAGAGGCCAGTCTAGATAGATACAAGGTGCTTTAACTATTGTTGTTCAAAATAGAAAGGGTAATCTAATGAAGCAAATTTTTTTTCCAAGATGGCGGATTCAAAATGGCGGCGAAATTTTTTTTGATTGATTCGATTAAAATTTTGCATCCAGGGCTCTAGAAGACCATAATATTCAACGCCATAATTATTTTTTCGATTTCTTAATTTTCCAAGATGGCGGCCATATAATGTTATGTCTGACTCACTGACTTACTGTTGTTTTGTAGCAGCCTTTAGAGGTTGGGTTCGATTCTATACACCATCGCATCAAAAATGCCGCCACGATAAACAAAAAAATATAAAACCGACCTGAACTTGGAAACTGACCCGACACATGGGGTAGCTCTATGTATCGACTTGACCTACCGAGTTTGCCCGGAACTAAAGTCGCTCAGAACAGCCAACCAATGGGAGAGCCGGTCAAAGTTTTTTCAAAATGGCGAAAACAAGATGGCCGCCATACAAAATTGATTGTTGGTTAGTTTGGTAGTTTGATAAGTTGATAGTTGGTTAGTTTGATAGTTTGATACTTGGTTAGTTGATTAGTTTGGTAGTTTGATAGTTGGTTAGTTGGTTAGTCTGGTAGTTAGATAGTTGGTTAGTTAATTAGTTTGGTAGTTTGGTAGTTTGATAGTTTGATACTTGGTTAGTTTGTTAGTTGGTTGGTTGATTGGTTGGTTGGTTGGTTGGTTAGTTGGTTAGTTTGTTGGTTGGTTGGTTGGTTGGTTGGTTGGTTGGTTGGTTGGTTGGTTGGTTGGTTGGTTGGTTGGTTGGTTGGTTGGTTATTTGGTTAGTTGGTATGTTGGTAGGTTGGTTGGTTAGTTGGTAAGTTTGTTAGTTTGTTGGCTGGTTAGTTTGGTAGTTTGTTGGTTGGTTAGTTTGGTAGTTTGATAGTTGGTTAGTTAATTAGTTTGGTAGTTTGATAGTTTAATACTTGGTTAGTTTGTTAGTTGGTTGGTTTGTTAGTTGGTTAGTTGGTTAGTTTGTTGGTTGGTTGGTTGGTTTGTTGGTTGGTTGGTTGGTTAGTTGGTTAGTTTGATAGTTTGATACTTGGTTAGTTGGTTAGTTTGATAGTTTGATACTTGGTTAATTGGTTAGTTTGGTAGTTTGATAGTT
>OY829522.1:13449439-13459439 GCA_963691665.1 Clepsis dumicolana | reverse complement strand
CCCCAGGAAAAATACGAAATCGACCTGAATGTGGAAAGTGACCTGACTCAAGTAGCGGCTCTCTGCAACGGCTCGACCTACCGAGTTTGCCCGAAACTAAAGTCGCTCAGAACAGCCAGCCAATGGGTGAGCCGATCAAAGTTTTTTCAAAATGGCGAAAACAAGATGGCCGCCATACAAAATTGAAACGCGATTATCTCGCAAACTAATCGAGATTGATGACAGGTGCTCGACCAAATGTCATTCAGGGTGGCAGGGGTAATCTATCGGGATATTTTTTTTTCCAAGATGGCGGATTCAAAATGGCGGCCATTTTCTTTTTTGCTCTGATTCGATTGAAATTTTGCATCCAGGGCTCTTGAGGGCCACTGAATCAAACGCCGTAATTGGTTTTCCGATTTTTCAATTTTCCAAGATGTCCGCCATACGATGGAAAATCTGGCTCACTGACATGCTCTTTTGAAGAACCCATGAAGGGTGGGGTACAACTCTCTACAACATCGCATCAGACATGCCGCTTCGACCACTAAAAAAGTATGAAATTGACCTGAATGTGGAAATTGACCTGACACATGGGTAGTTCTCCGCGACGACTTGACCTACCGAGTTTGCCCGGAAATAAAGTCGCTCAGAACAGCCAGCCAATGGGTAAGCCGGTGAAAGTTTTTCAAAATGGCGAAAACAAGATGGCCGCCATACAAAATTGAAAAGCGAATATCTCAGAGGCCAGTCTAGATAGATACAAGGTGCTTTAACTATTGTTGTTCAAAATAGAAAGGGTAATCTAATGAAGCAAATTTTTTTTCCAAGATGGCGGATTCAAAATGGCGGCGAAATTTTTTTTGATTGATTCGATTAAAATTTTGCATCCAGGGCTCTAGAAGACCATAATATTCAACGCCATAATTATTTTTTCGATTTCTTAATTTTCCAAGATGGCGGCCATATAATGTTATGTCTGACTCACTGACTTACTGTTGTTTTGTAGCAGCCTTTAGAGGTTGGGTTCGATTCTATACACCATCGCATCAAAAATGCCGCCACGATAAACAAAAAAATATAAAACCGACCTGAACTTGGAAACTGACCCGACACATGGGGTAGCTCTATGTATCGACTTGACCTACCGAGTTTGCCCGGAACTAAAGTCGCTCAGAACAGCCAACCAATGGGAGAGCCGGTCAAAGTTTTTTCAAAATGGCGAAAACAAGATGGCCGCCATACAAAATTGATTGTTGGTTAGTTTGGTAGTTTGATAAGTTGATAGTTGGTTAGTTTGATAGTTTGATACTTGGTTAGTTGATTAGTTTGGTAGTTTGATAGTTGGTTAGTTGGTTAGTCTGGTAGTTAGATAGTTGGTTAGTTAATTAGTTTGGTAGTTTGGTAGTTTGATAGTTTGATACTTGGTTAGTTTGTTAGTTGGTTGGTTGATTGGTTGGTTGGTTGGTTGGTTAGTTGGTTAGTTTGTTGGTTGGTTGGTTGGTTGGTTGGTTGGTTGGTTGGTTGGTTGGTTGGTTGGTTGGTTGGTTGGTTGGTTGGTTGGTTATTTGGTTAGTTGGTATGTTGGTAGGTTGGTTGGTTAGTTGGTAAGTTTGTTAGTTTGTTGGCTGGTTAGTTTGGTAGTTTGTTGGTTGGTTAGTTTGGTAGTTTGATAGTTGGTTAGTTAATTAGTTTGGTAGTTTGATAGTTTAATACTTGGTTAGTTTGTTAGTTGGTTGGTTTGTTAGTTGGTTAGTTGGTTAGTTTGTTGGTTGGTTGGTTGGTTTGTTGGTTGGTTGGTTGGTTAGTTGGTTAGTTTGATAGTTTGATACTTGGTTAGTTGGTTAGTTTGATAGTTTGATACTTGGTTAATTGGTTAGTTTGGTAGTTTGATAGTTTGACAGTTGGTTAGTTTGATAGTTTGATACTTGGTTAGTTGGTTAGTTTGGTAGTTTGATAGTTGGTTAGTTGGTAAGTTTGGTAGTTTGATAGTTTGATAATTGGTTAGTTTGGTAGTTTGATAGTTTGATACTTGGTTAGTTTGATAGTTGGTTAGTTGATTGGTTAGTTGGTAGGTAAGTTGGTTAGTTTGTTGGTTGGTTGGTTGGTTGGTTGGTTGGTTTGTTAGTTGGTTAGTTGGTTAGTTTGTTGGTTGGTTGGTTGGTTTGTTGGTTGGTTGGTTGGTTAGTTGGTTAGTTTGATAGTTTGATACTTGGTTAGTTGGTTAGTTTGATAGTTTGATACTTGGTTAGTTGGTTAGTTGGTTAGTTTGGTAGTTTGATAGTTGGTTAGTTGATTAGTTTGGTAGTTTGATAGTTGGTTAGTTTGGTAGTTTGATAGTTTGATACTTGGTTAGTTGGTTAGTTTGGTAGTTTGATACTTGGTTAGTTGGTTAGTTTGGTAGTTTGATAGTTGGTTATTTGGTTAGTTTGGTAGTTTGATAGTTTGTTGGTTGGTTAGTTGGTTAGTTTGTTGGTTGGTTGGTTGGTTGGTTGGTTGGTTGGTTGGTTGGTTGGTTGGTTGGTTGGTTAATTGGTTGGTTGGTTGGTTGGTTGGTTGGTTGGTTGGTTGGTTGGTTGGTTGGTTGGTTGGTTGGTTGGTTGGTTGGTTGGTTGGTTGGTTGGTTGGTTGGTTGGTTGGTTGGTTGGTTGGTTGGTTGGTTGGTTGGTTGGTTTGTTAGTTGGTTAGTTGGTTAGTTTGTTGGTTGGTTGGTTGGTTTGTTGGTTGGTTGGTTGGTTAGTTGGTTAGTTTGATAGTTTGATACTTGGTTAGTTGGTTAGTTTGATAGTTTGATACTTGGTTAGTTGGTTAGTTGGTTAGTTTGGTAGTTTGATAGTTGGTTAGTTGATTAGTTTGGTAGTTTGATAGTTGGTTAGTTTGGTAGTTTGATAGTTTGATACTTGGTTAGTTGGTTAGTTTGGTAGTTTGATACTTGGTTAGTTGGTTAGTTTGGTAGTTTGATAGTTGGTTATTTGGTTAGTTTGGTAGTTTGATAGTTTGTTGGTTGGTTAGTTGGTTAGTTTGTTGGTTGGTTGGTTGGTTGGTTGGTTGGTTGGTTGGTTGGTTGGTTGGTTGGTTGGTTGGTTAATTGGTTGGTTGGTTGGTTGGTTGGTTGGTTGGTTGGTTGGTTGGTTGGTTGGTTGGTTGGTTGGTTGGTTGGTTGGTTGGTTGGTTGGTTGGTTGGTTGGTTGGTTGGTTGGTTGGTTGGTTGGTTGGTTGGTTGGTTGGTTGGTTGGTTGGTTGGTTGGTTGGTTGGTTGGTTGGTTGGTTGGTTGGTTGGTTGGTTGGTTGGTTTGTTGGTTGGTTAGTTGGTTGGTTGGTTGGTTGAATGGTTGGTTAGTTATTTGGTTAGCTGGTTTGTTGGTTGGTTGGTTGGTTAGTTGGTTAGTTTGTTAGTTTGTTGGTTGGTTAGTTGGTTAGTTTGAAAGTTGGTTAGTTTTGTAGTTTGATAGTTTGATAGTACGTTAGTTGGTTAGTTTGGTAGTTTGATAGTTTGATACTTGGTTAGTTGGTTAGTTTGGTAGTTTGATAGTTCGATAGTTGGTTAGTTTCATAGTTTAATACTTGGTTAGTTGGTTAGTTTGGTAGTTTGATAGTTGGTTAGTTTGGTAGTTTGATAGTTTGATACTTGGTTAGTTGGTTAGTTTGGTAGTTTGATAGTTTGATACTTGGTTAGTTGGTTAGTTGGTTAGTTTGGTAGTTTGATAGTTGGTTAGTTGATTAGTTTGGTAGTTTGATAGTTGGTTAGTTGGTTAGTTTGGTAGTTTGATAGTTTGATACTTGGTTAGTTGGTTAGTTTGGTAGTTTGATACTTGGTTAGTTGGTTAGTTTGGTAGTTTGATAGTTGGTTATTTGGTTAGTTTGGTAGTTTGATAGTTTGTTAGTTGGTTAGTTGGTTGATTGGTTGGTTGGTTATTTGGTTAGTTGGTTTGTTGGTTGGTTAGTTGGTTAGTTTGTTAGTTTGTTAAATTGTTGGTTGGTTAGTTGGTTAGTTTGATAGTTGGTTAGTTTGGTAGTTTGATAGTTTGATAGTTGGTTAGTTGGTTAGTTGGTTAGTTTGGTAGTTTAATAGTTTGATACTTGGTTAGTTGGTTAGTTTGGTAGTTTTAAAGTTTGACAGTTGGTTAGTTGGTTGGTTGGTTAGTTTGTTTGTTGGTTAGTTGGACAGTTGGTTAGTTGCTTAGTTTGTTAGTTTGATAATTGGTTAGGATATTAAAAAAAACATGGTGGCAGGGAACCCTCCGCGGGCCCCTCGGGGCCCGCGGCCCCCACCCAAAATACTAGTTATTATAATATATATAGCTCGATACCCACTCACTCACTCACTGACTGACATGCTGTTTTGGAGAACCCACGAGGGGTGGGGTGGAACTGTATACGTCGTCGTATCCAAAATGCCGCCACGACCCCAGGAAAAATACGAAATCGACCTGAATGTGGAAAGTGACCTGACTCAAGTAGCGGCTCTCTGCAACGGCTCGACCTACCGAGTTTGCCCGAAACTAAAGTCGCTCAGAACAGCCAGCCAATGGGTGAGCCGATCAAAGTTTTTTCAAAATGGCGAAAACAAGATGGCCGCCATACAAAATTGAAACGCGATTATCTCGCAAACTAATCGAGATTGATGACAGGTGCTCGACCAAATGTCATTCAGGGTGGCAGGGGTAATCTATCGGGATATTTTTTTTTCCAAGATGGCGGATTCAAAATGGCGGCCATTTTCTTTTTTGCTCTGATTCGATTGAAATTTTGCATCCAGGGCTCTTGAGGGCCACTGAATCAAACGCCGTAATTGGTTTTCCGATTTTTCAATTTTCCAAGATGTCCGCCATACGATGGAAAATCTGGCTCACTGACATGCTCTTTTGAAGAACCCATGAAGGGTGGGGTACAACTCTCTACAACATCGCATCAGACATGCCGCTTCGACCACTAAAAAAGTATGAAATTGACCTGAATGTGGAAATTGACCTGACACATGGGTAGTTCTCCGCGACGACTTGACCTACCGAGTTTGCCCGGAAATAAAGTCGCTCAGAACAGCCAGCCAATGGGTAAGCCGGTGAAAGTTTTTCAAAATGGCGAAAACAAGATGGCCGCCATACAAAATTGAAAAGCGAATATCTCAGAGGCCAGTCTAGATAGATACAAGGTGCTTTAACTATTGTTGTTCAAAATAGAAAGGGTAATCTAATGAAGCAAATTTTTTTTCCAAGATGGCGGATTCAAAATGGCGGCGAAATTTTTTTTGATTGATTCGATTAAAATTTTGCATCCAGGGCTCTAGAAGACCATAATATTCAACGCCATAATTATTTTTTCGATTTCTTAATTTTCCAAGATGGCGGCCATATAATGTTATGTCTGACTCACTGACTTACTGTTGTTTTGTAGCAGCCTTTAGAGGTTGGGTTCGATTCTATACACCATCGCATCAAAAATGCCGCCACGATAAACAAAAAAATATAAAACCGACCTGAACTTGGAAACTGACCCGACACATGGGGTAGCTCTATGTATCGACTTGACCTACCGAGTTTGCCCGGAACTAAAGTCGCTCAGAACAGCCAACCAATGGGAGAGCCGGTCAAAGTTTTTTCAAAATGGCGAAAACAAGATGGCCGCCATACAAAATTGATTGTTGGTTAGTTTGGTAGTTTGATAAGTTGATAGTTGGTTAGTTTGATAGTTTGATACTTGGTTAGTTGATTAGTTTGGTAGTTTGATAGTTGGTTAGTTGGTTAGTCTGGTAGTTAGATAGTTGGTTAGTTAATTAGTTTGGTAGTTTGGTAGTTTGATAGTTTGATACTTGGTTAGTTTGTTAGTTGGTTGGTTGATTGGTTGGTTGGTTGGTTGGTTAGTTGGTTAGTTTGTTGGTTGGTTGGTTGGTTGGTTGGTTGGTTGGTTGGTTGGTTGGTTGGTTGGTTGGTTGGTTGGTTGGTTGGTTGGTTATTTGGTTAGTTGGTATGTTGGTAGGTTGGTTGGTTAGTTGGTAAGTTTGTTAGTTTGTTGGCTGGTTAGTTTGGTAGTTTGTTGGTTGGTTAGTTTGGTAGTTTGATAGTTGGTTAGTTAATTAGTTTGGTAGTTTGATAGTTTAATACTTGGTTAGTTTGTTAGTTGGTTGGTTTGTTAGTTGGTTAGTTGGTTAGTTTGTTGGTTGGTTGGTTGGTTTGTTGGTTGGTTGGTTGGTTAGTTGGTTAGTTTGATAGTTTGATACTTGGTTAGTTGGTTAGTTTGATAGTTTGATACTTGGTTAATTGGTTAGTTTGGTAGTTTGATAGTTTGACAGTTGGTTAGTTTGATAGTTTGATACTTGGTTAGTTGGTTAGTTTGGTAGTTTGATAGTTGGTTAGTTGGTAAGTTTGGTAGTTTGATAGTTTGATAATTGGTTAGTTTGGTAGTTTGATAGTTTGATACTTGGTTAGTTTGATAGTTGGTTAGTTGATTGGTTAGTTGGTAGGTAAGTTGGTTAGTTTGTTGGTTGGTTGGTTGGTTGGTTGGTTGGTTTGTTAGTTGGTTAGTTGGTTAGTTTGTTGGTTGGTTGGTTGGTTTGTTGGTTGGTTGGTTGGTTAGTTGGTTAGTTTGATAGTTTGATACTTGGTTAGTTGGTTAGTTTGATAGTTTGATACTTGGTTAGTTGGTTAGTTGGTTAGTTTGGTAGTTTGATAGTTGGTTAGTTGATTAGTTTGGTAGTTTGATAGTTGGTTAGTTTGGTAGTTTGATAGTTTGATACTTGGTTAGTTGGTTAGTTTGGTAGTTTGATACTTGGTTAGTTGGTTAGTTTGGTAGTTTGATAGTTGGTTATTTGGTTAGTTTGGTAGTTTGATAGTTTGTTGGTTGGTTAGTTGGTTAGTTTGTTGGTTGGTTGGTTGGTTGGTTGGTTGGTTGGTTGGTTGGTTGGTTGGTTGGTTGGTTAATTGGTTGGTTGGTTGGTTGGTTGGTTGGTTGGTTGGTTGGTTGGTTGGTTGGTTGGTTGGTTGGTTGGTTGGTTGGTTGGTTGGTTGGTTGGTTGGTTGGTTGGTTGGTTGGTTGGTTGGTTGGTTGGTTGGTTGGTTGGTTTGTTAGTTGGTTAGTTGGTTAGTTTGTTGGTTGGTTGGTTGGTTTGTTGGTTGGTTGGTTGGTTAGTTGGTTAGTTTGATAGTTTGATACTTGGTTAGTTGGTTAGTTTGATAGTTTGATACTTGGTTAGTTGGTTAGTTGGTTAGTTTGGTAGTTTGATAGTTGGTTAGTTGATTAGTTTGGTAGTTTGATAGTTGGTTAGTTTGGTAGTTTGATAGTTTGATACTTGGTTAGTTGGTTAGTTTGGTAGTTTGATACTTGGTTAGTTGGTTAGTTTGGTAGTTTGATAGTTGGTTATTTGGTTAGTTTGGTAGTTTGATAGTTTGTTGGTTGGTTAGTTGGTTAGTTTGTTGGTTGGTTGGTTGGTTGGTTGGTTGGTTGGTTGGTTGGTTGGTTGGTTGGTTGGTTGGTTAATTGGTTGGTTGGTTGGTTGGTTGGTTGGTTGGTTGGTTGGTTGGTTGGTTGGTTGGTTGGTTGGTTGGTTGGTTGGTTGGTTGGTTGGTTGGTTGGTTGGTTGGTTGGTTGGTTGGTTGGTTGGTTGGTTGGTTGGTTGGTTGGTTGGTTGGTTGGTTGGTTGGTTGGTTGGTTGGTTGGTTGGTTGGTTGGTTGGTTGGTTTGTTGGTTGGTTAGTTGGTTGGTTGGTTGGTTGAATGGTTGGTTAGTTATTTGGTTAGCTGGTTTGTTGGTTGGTTGGTTGGTTAGTTGGTTAGTTTGTTAGTTTGTTGGTTGGTTAGTTGGTTAGTTTGAAAGTTGGTTAGTTTTGTAGTTTGATAGTTTGATAGTACGTTAGTTGGTTAGTTTGGTAGTTTGATAGTTTGATACTTGGTTAGTTGGTTAGTTTGGTAGTTTGATAGTTCGATAGTTGGTTAGTTTCATAGTTTAATACTTGGTTAGTTGGTTAGTTTGGTAGTTTGATAGTTGGTTAGTTTGGTAGTTTGATAGTTTGATACTTGGTTAGTTGGTTAGTTTGGTAGTTTGATAGTTTGATACTTGGTTAGTTGGTTAGTTGGTTAGTTTGGTAGTTTGATAGTTGGTTAGTTGATTAGTTTGGTAGTTTGATAGTTGGTTAGTTGGTTAGTTTGGTAGTTTGATAGTTTGATACTTGGTTAGTTGGTTAGTTTGGTAGTTTGATACTTGGTTAGTTGGTTAGTTTGGTAGTTTGATAGTTGGTTATTTGGTTAGTTTGGTAGTTTGATAGTTTGTTAGTTGGTTAGTTGGTTGATTGGTTGGTTGGTTATTTGGTTAGTTGGTTTGTTGGTTGGTTAGTTGGTTAGTTTGTTAGTTTGTTAAATTGTTGGTTGGTTAGTTGGTTAGTTTGATAGTTGGTTAGTTTGGTAGTTTGATAGTTTGATAGTTGGTTAGTTGGTTAGTTGGTTAGTTTGGTAGTTTAATAGTTTGATACTTGGTTAGTTGGTTAGTTTGGTAGTTTTAAAGTTTGACAGTTGGTTAGTTGGTTGGTTGGTTAGTTTGTTTGTTGGTTAGTTGGACAGTTGGTTAGTTGCTTAGTTTGTTAGTTTGATAATTGGTTAGGATATTAAAAAAAACATGGTGGCAGGGAACCCTCCGCGGGCCCCTCGGGGCCCGCGGCCCCCACCCAAAATACTAGTTACTATATATATAGCTCGATACCCACTCACTGACTGACTGACTCACTGACATGCTGTTTTGAAGAACCCAAGAGGGGTAGGATCCAACTGTATACATTATCGTATCCAAAATGCCGCCCCGACCCCAGGAAAAATACGAAATCGACCTGAACGTGGAAAGTAACCTGACTCTGGTAGCGGTTCTCTGCAACGGCTCGACCTACCGAGTTTGCCCGAAACTAAAGTCGCTCAGAACAGCCAGCCAATGGGTGAGCCGGTCAAAATCTTTTCAAAATGGCGAAAACAAGATGGCCGCCATACAAAATTGAAACGCGATTATCTCGCAAACCAATCGAGATTGACGACAGGTGCTCGACCAAATGTCATTCAGGGTGGGAGGGGTAATGTATCGGGATATTTTTTTTTCCAAGATGGCGGATTCAAAATGGCGGCCATTTTCTTTTTTGCTCTGATTCGATTGAAATTTTGCATCCAGGGCTCTTGAGGGCCACTGAATCAAACGCCGTAATTGGTTTTTCGATTTTTCAATTTTCCAAGATGGCCGCCATACGATGGAAAATCTGGCTCACTGACATGCTGTTTTGAAGAACCCATAAAAGGTGGGGTTTAATTCTCTACAACATCGCATCAGAAATGCCGCCTCGACCACTAAAAAAGTATGAAATTGACCTGAATGTGGAAATTGACCTGACACATGGGTAGTTCTCCGCGACGACTTGACCTACCGAGTTTGCCCGGAACTAAAGTCGCTCAGAACAGCCAACCAATGGGTGAGCCGGTCAAAGTTTTTTCAAAATGGCGAAAACAAGATGGCCGCCATACAAAATTGATTGTTGGTTAGTTTGGTAGTTTGATAAGTTGATAGTTGGTTAGTTGTTTAGTTTGGTAGTTTGATAGTTGGTTAGTTTGTTAGTTGGTTGGTTGATTGGTTGGTTGGTTAGTTGGTTAGTTTGTTGGTTGGTTGGTTGGTTGGTTGGTTGGTTAGTTTGTTGGTTGGTTGGTTGGTTAGTTGGTTAGTTTGTTAGTTGGTTGGTTGGTTGGTTGGTTAGTTGGTTGGTTGGTTAGTTGGTTGGTTGAATGGTTGATTGGTTGGTTGGTTATTTGGTTGGTTGGTTATTTGGTTAGTTTGTTAGTTGGTTGGTTGATTGGTTGTTGGTTAGTTGGTTAGTTTGTTGGTTGGTTAGTTGGTTGGTTGGTTGGTTGATTGGTTGGTTGGTTATTTAGTTAGTTGGTTTGTTGGTTGGTTGGTTGGTTAGTTGGTTAGTTTGTTAGTTTGTTGGTTGGTTAGTTGGTTAGTTTGATAGTTGGTTAATTGGTTAGTTTGGTAGTTTGATAGTTTGATAGTTGGTTAGTTT